>JAGDQP010064588.1:0-11549 GCA_022664845.1 Lepisma saccharinum | reverse complement strand
TATGAAGAATATTTATAATGTGCTATTATATACATATTTCAGTATACGCACGAGTAATACAAATGTTGAAACAAATTCTTTCGGGAGAGCAGTTGAAAATCCCCTCCCCCCTCCGAAAGCATTCCTGATAGAAACAGTGATTACAAGGTTGTACTGCGACAGTATAGTGTTATCTTCCTACTATGTATGTATGCATGCAATTTGTGACAAAATGGTACGTGAATTGACTTTTTAAATGTCATTTTCGACTTCATCACACCGAAATACAGTCAGGACACCTAAAAATTAAGAAACAAGCTTTTTCATTGTTGGCCAGTGTTACCAATTACATAAGCAAACACTACAATTCAACATGTTTTTGGCTAGTCCTATTTGACTTTGAGAAGGTTTCTGAATCCTCAAACTGAAAGGTCTTTTTCACTTATTTCTTATTTCCACTTCTTATTCAACTTTCAACTTTCCTATGTATGCATTAACTTCGCCTTGCCATTCTAGTATTTCCCCGCGTTCTTCTCTCTTTGAGCCAACACCATGGTGTCGGAATTCCAACCAAAGAGAAAACTCAGAATTTTCCTACCTGTTGGACCAATTTTTTTACATTATCTTCTTATATATTCCCCAAGTCATTTTGTAAATATATCACAGAAGTTATGAATGATACAGTCAGAACGGTCGGCAGATAAGCAAATTCTTCTAAATTATAGTATTATTTTATAGAACAGCCTGTATGGTATTACCTACGACAAAAAGTCCTTACTTTGTTCTGATTCTTTGAATACATAACTTGTTTCTGGATCTGTTTATTAAAACTAAAGTTTGTTTATATAGATGGTCAATATGATTTGATCCAGAATAAAAGTCTGAACGTTAAGCGTTAAATTACAAATATGAAAGAGTTCACTATTCATATAAGGCATGTTTATAATAAAATATATGCACAGAACACAAAGAAAATCAAAGGGCTGTATGCTACTCAGCCTTTGTGTACACGAGCACCAATGAAGGATAATTATGTTATTTGCGCGATCTCTCATTCCCCTGTTCCTTACATAGCTTCGTTTATCTTTCATACTCTGCTTCGTCATCAGTTCCCTTAATAGTTCTCTTGCCTGTGTCTTCACGCCGCTTTAATTTGATCTTCCTTCCTTCCTTTCGTCCATCTTGCAAGCCTCTTTCTAGTATCTTCTGGCTTCCCAACATTTTGATGGAAAGAAAAAGGGGAAGAGGAACTAAAGACCACGAAAGCACAGGGGGAAAAGGAATGCTCAAATGTTTTTGGTTTCGAAATGGGATTCAACAGTTCGTTCTGTCCCGCATTCATGAAATGGTAATTTAATACCTTTCATCTATACTAACGAATAAAATATAGCTCATTTATTTTGTTTGTTTTTTAGAAATACTGAAAATTTCAGCTTGTATCATGAATAACTTTTGATTAGATCAAGGGAGAAGGAGAGTAAAAGAGAAAGGCAAACATCTTGGTTTTAATTCAAGACACCATCTCAATATTAGCTTATTGCAATTGAGGAAGAAAGACAAAGAACTCTACTCAGGATTGCTGGTTCCCGGTGTTTAACTCGGTATCCCTTTATACCTATACTGCTCGGTGGCATTAAAACTACAACATAGTTTTATTTTCAAGGTTGGAAAGCTGCAAAATATGAATGCGACATATGAAGTACGACAGGCAAAACATGTTCCTTGAAAAATGTTTATCTATATTTCTTTTAGAGAGGAACTGGAAAAATTGAGTACATAGTTCCACCCACTGATATGTTAATCGATGATCATATTTAATTGAAGGCTGATTTAATCAAAGGTCTTTCATGCAGCTGTTGACACCATAACCTCTAATATCAAATCTGCCTTACGTCTTACTACCACATCCACTCGTCAACCTCTTTCTACTTTCAACACCTCTCCAGAACAATTAAGAACTCAAGCACTCATCGCACTCAAACGTTGGCTACGTAAAAAATGGCAGACCACCAGACAACCTCTATATAAAACGCTTTGGAATCAACTCACACGTCGACTGAAACAACGCCTTCAGCGGATTGCAATTTTCTCCTTACATCCTTAACTATCTTTTGAATAGACATGATATAGGAAAACAGATTTGAGACCGTTTGCTGCGATATATAAAAGTGAAAACGAATGAGTTCAAATTTCGAACAAGAAGAAACTATATTCTAAAGAAATGAATTACATCAACATCACCGTGTCGAGGTCACTATTCTGCTTTTATAGCAAATGTACTGAAGCCATTGATATTGTATTCATAATCCAAATAATATCCCCAAAATTTAAAGACAAATAAAATATTATTAAACTAATAACAAATATGGGAATGGATCTACATGGAACATAATTTTCATCATAACATAAGAATGGCAATAATAATTATACAAATTAGATACAGTTGTCCTTTGATTTAAGAGATCATACCCAATTAAAAAGAAACCGGAGGAGAAGTTATGGTTGGAGAAGAAAAATAAAATGTATTAGATTTGCAGATGATGTGTTCTTCTTGCAGAAAATGGGACATCATTTTACAAAATGTGAAAACAGTGCAAAGAAGCTGCGGCGAATATGGAATGAATATAAATATTAAAGAAAAGTAAGGCGAAAGGGGTGCTAATTGGAAAATATGAAACCACAGGAAACATAACAATTGGAAGAGAAAGAGAAGAACAGATATCTAGATTAAGTTATCTAGGAAAATTAGAATGTGAAATGTGAAAAAGAGATAAAGACGAGAATAGCAATGGGGGAGGAACATTCACTAAGAAGAAAAAATTCTACTGTGGATCGATGAGCAAGGAGTTGAGGAAAAGAATGATTAAATACCTTGTATGGAGTATGGGTGTTATGTGGAGCCAAAGCATGAAATTTATGAACGAGTGAAGAAAACTGAAAGCTTTCGAAATGTGGTCATGGAAAAGAATAAAAAAAATCAAATGGACACAGAAGATGTCTAATGAGGATATGCTGAATAAAGTACGCAGTTGCCACATGCAACAATTAAAAACCATTGACTCGGGGAGGTAAATAGTACAATCGTCCTGGTTTCCATCGTTTTTAACAATCTTGCAAATGATTTAACTACACCTCTCTACCACTTCACAATTTCCGTGAGATACAAGCTCACTTCCTGTCTTATATAGAGGCGAAACAACATATTTGTTGTGTAGTTTGCAGAAGAAGATAAAATACGTTATTTAACATGAAATAGATGGTTTCTGGGAGTCACAAGATTCTTGACGATCAATATTTTCGAACTTCTGGTTTCCCTCTGGACAATTCAGATGAATATTCGAAATAGAAGTTGTATAGCAAATGTACAGATAGACAAGTTAGTATGAGGGGAAATTAAACAGCATACAAATGTTGATTCCCACTAGATTAGAGGCAAATAATATATATATATATATATATATATATATATATATATATATATATATATTGTGTGGGTTACGTAACAAGATATGTACTTAATATTAAAAACCATAGTACTACTTTGGGGGTCAACGTTTTGGGACTAGAATCTTCCCCTGATCAAATTAGGTGCATATACAGTGCTTGGTTGAGTGTACATATACAGACAGCCAGAAACTGAGTTTTATGCACGAGATTAATAGATATACCACTTGCTCTGTTTCGAATTACAGTGATAGTTTCAACACTTCTACATTATATTTTCAAAGATCTCGCTGAAAAAATGGAGAAATGGAGCAGGAGGCATTCTAATATTATTTGGAATGTTAATTACTACAACTAAATAAGCGTATAGAAAACTAACTCTCTTAATTCTTGTATGGCCATGGGAAAAAAGTTCTAAATTCAGCACGGTGCTCTACATGACAGTCCATCATCACATATATAATTCTCGCTTCCACATTTAGCCTTTGAAGATGATGAAAAATGTTTTCGATGTTGTTGAAAATTATACCACTCGAATATTCTTGTAACTCAGGATTTCACAGGATAGCACTCACTGTTCTTGCACACTTCAGATACTCTCATATTTATGCTTGCATCTATTCCACCTGCTTGTTACATATAGAAAAACTGTCGGAGATAACAGGAAAATGCTTCAAAAGGTTGATCCAGGGCCAAGGGAAGGGGTACAAGAGAAGACAAGAAAGTTGGATGGGGATGGGGTTTGTAGTTTGATGCCCCGTATCCGACTTGGCTTATCCTCTCTCGCACACACACACATACACGTTATATATATATATATATATATATTAAACCATCTAGGAATAATATGCTAGTAGTATAACTTCACGTCCCCCCACTCCTATACATACTCTTTCTTTCTCTCTTTCTCCCTCCCTCCACACACACACTTCTCCCTTGAACCCAAGCAAAAGCTGATCTTTCTAGCAAGGGGCCCCCTTTTGATCAGAGGCAAGCCCGCTTTCGGAGTCGTGAAATATGCAAATGGCGTTGCGTCTCTGCCGCGCTGTATCATTCACCTAATATATGCCTTTCAACCTGTCTAATGTGAGTTATCATTTATTTAAACGTAACAGGGCCTAGGAGGGAGGGCGGGTGATATAGCATGGATGCATACGTTTTCACTGACTTTGACGCATTTTCCTCATATTTGACGTTCCATCAAATATGCCGAGTAGAAAAGCAGCCCACAGACGTAGTGGAGGCTGGGCGGTGGGTGAGAGAGATAGAGAGGGAATACAAGGAAGGAAGGATATATAGGATAGAAGAGAACCCAACAACCCGTTCGTTAGAGGGAAGTTTTTACATCAGTCAGCGCTCCTCATAATTCTTAACTATCTCCAGTATTTCCCTGCCACAAAGACTCTTCTCTTCAAGGTTGCCATCTATACGTTTTTTTAAAAATCAAACAGAACATATTATATAATGGGATATCATACAAGGGGAAAGTATTCAAATTAAGTTCCGCATATTAATTACAATTTCCTGATTATACATTACGTACTTTGCTAATTGGCGCACCATTATACAGAGTATATTATGACAGGCAGGAATCAGCACTCAACACAAAAAATTGGCGACAGCAAGGAAAAGCAAGAAGAATTATTTAGGAATCGCAAGATCCATGTTACACTAGTATTCAGAATTTCAAGATCGGCCTAACAAGTGTGTGGGGGGGGGGGGGGGAGAAGAAGAAGAAGAAGTTCTTTACCAGGAATTACATGCATTTTTTCAACTTTGAGAAGCTATTGCAAAAGAGATCCTTGATCTTTTTCCAGGTACCTTGGAATACACACATGAAAAGCAACATGTCTTATCCGACCAAAATGACATGATCGCTGTCATTCATGTGCACTGGTTCTAGCGACCAAGTCATTTTGGTCGGGATATACGTACTACTGTAAAAAACTGTGTTAATTTTGATTCTATAAATAATATTAAAAATACCTCCATTTTCAAACAAAACGTTCAGATTTAACTTACAATTCAAATCGCGTGCTCAAATAACGAGGTTCTGTGGTACTTAATAATTAGCTTAGGATTTTGATTGCGTAGATCATTTGACTAGTGGTTAAAACTTTGCGCACATTTCGGTGCAAGTGACAGGTGTGAGCAAATCAGAAAACTATATCAAAGTATAAAACAAGGGGTTATTGTTACGTTTTATGCCATGGTAAGATTGAATGAACGCTTCGGAAATCTGGGAAAAACACTGAAGACATAAAAATGGCTGAGTTAATAACCCATCTGTGATATTTTCTCAATTTTGAATATCAATATTCAGTGTTATCAAAGATGACATGAAATATTAAAATGTACGTTTGAACGTTGAATGCTGTTCGCAAGATAGTGACTAAAATTTTCTTCCCTATCCACTAGTCTATATATTTGGATCTTACTGCATTGGACTTTTACCACTTTCAATCCTTGAAGGAATAGTCAGGAGGGAGAAAGTTCGTATATATTGTAGTAAGGACTTAAGGAAGTCATCGAATCTGTTCGAGAACTGTTGCGCCTGCAACCAAAACGGAATACTAAAGTTGCCAGATTTAGGAATTAGGAAACTTTCTAAAAAAAAAATCCGAGAAAAATTCTTACCAATCATTTTTGTGGACAGGGTAACAAACATGAACCTACAGTACGAGAAGCTTCCCAGACTAAATGATTGCAGGACCAGGACAGATGTGGTGAGAATAATTAGGAAAAGTTCAAGGTAGAACAAGGCGTATCCTAATGAAATTAACACAGAAAAAATGACAGAAGCCGTAACAGGGACTCGAACCCGGATCTACCAGTTTCTGGACGGCTATGATGTTCATTATACCACCCAGGCTTATCCTAGTAATCTGCATGCACCGTTACCAATGAAAAAGAAAAAAATATTAGTCTCGTTATTTTAGTGTCAGAATGAAGTAGTAATACAATGTAATTGTTTACTTTCTTTTCTGACAATTTTCTCTTACAATAGTTAGTCCTACCAGCATGAGTATAATATATTGGTTTCATGTACTGTTTCGCCTATACCCTTTCGTACTTTTTTATCTCATGAATAACATTCTTATGATCGAGATTAAACTGACTGTTGGTGACAACTATAACAGTTTCTATCTACTTCATGAAAGGAAAAGACATGTTGCAGAAATTGGCACGACTAGAGTTGCATCTGCAGTATTTCATCTCAGTTTGCAACACTGCCTCACACTTCTTTCTTTCCTCCCTCTTTTTGTCTATCTATCTCTCCATCTCCTGTATGTCGCTGTCTTTATTTTCTCTTCTCCCTACTCTTTTGCTTCTTTCCTTCTCAACTAAAATTAAAGATTAAAGGGATGGCTTTAATTTCAATGTCTGACTTGCTTATTAGTTTGGTTTTTGGTATCGAAGTAATATGGATAGCAAACGGAGGGGGGAGAGAGAGAGAGAGAGAGAGAGAGAGAGAACGACAGAGAGAATGTCAGTCGGAGATCCTTATAACGGAAAGGATGAGAGAAGGGGTGGAATGTAGACTTTTAACCTTTATTTTCCCAAAGGAAATGAATACGAGGGAAAAATGAGTAGTCCAATGATGTCACTACCAGTTGTGCCAAAGATGGAAAACGCATAGCTAAATTATTTGACGGCATATTTTATTTATATTTTAACCAAAATTTCTTTATTTTGAAGGTTAGAAATTCAATGAGTCAAATGATTTTTTTTTTTTTTAAAAAAAGAAGTGTTTCTTCAGTTTGTAACAAACATTGGTTCTCTGCTTTTGTATGCAACGAAGTTGAATTGAGAGTTTTGCCTTCGGGGCTGAATGCTGTTATTGGAGTAGATGGTCAAACATTCATACTTTTAATCTTACATACTGTGTTTGTGTCATATTTCGCAATCAGTGAATATAGCAGTTACAACAATACGTCCTTTTCTTACCATCGATTTCCATTATGAAAGCAAAGCAAAGTTCTGTCTAGAACTAATCTCCAAGCAAATGAAAATGTATGTCAACTATAGGACAACTCATGAGTAATAGAGCTTCAGTCTTGTTCAGAAGACTTTTCAAAATAAACATGGTTTGTGATTTTTTTTTTTATTAAATAGTTCATTACTTGTTACATCGCTATATTATTGTAGTAACTGCTTCGTAGCTCATGGTAAACTGCACTACAGTTTCAAAATTTGAGCACCAAAATAAAGCGGAAGAACACTATACTATTGCACTTTACATAAACAATTCAAAACTGTGGAATAGACTTTAAATTGCATAAAAGGAAATAAGAGGAATTTCCATAACATAAATTGAAAGTCTTCAAATGAAAAGAGAAGAAAATCTTTTTTTTTTTTAATGTTTACTGGAGTCACAGGAAAATGAATTTTCCAAAGCAATTATCTCCAGTTTCCCGAAATGTTTACTTAATTGAAGTTGTGGACTTGTGTGTTGGTTGGACTACAATTGTCATTAACAGAAAGTTGGGAAATTGAGCGACTCATTGAGTCCAAAAGGAAGTAGAGGGGAAGGCTTCTGTGGTTGCGATCTGGTCACACTGGACACGGCTTCAAAAACTTCGCCCTTCGAATGAATTTTAGATAAAGGAGGAAGGAGTTAGTTCTTTATTAGATTTCGGACATCGTTGTTCTGTTTTTATTTAAGCTTCCTTAATTGTTAACTAACTTAGTTCAAGACAAAGTTAAAACGAAACAAAATGAAATGGAACCAGACATAACGGTTACTGTTTTGAACAACCAAATCTTCGTTATGACATGTTAGGAAAATGTGTTAACGAGAAACACTAATTGCTATTGATTATTGTAAATTTAACCTACTTGCATTTTCACTTAGTGTCACCAAAATAGTTTTCAAATTATCATATCAGTTTCTGATTGACAGTGTTCAGTAGTTACTCTACTAACTTGCATTGCAGCACGACCATAACAATAACAGTATTGACCCTTTTCTGCAGGCACTTTAGTGCTGTATTTTTCGCACAAGTTCTTTTTTATCTTCAACCCTTTCCTCGCCCTCCTTTCCAGCACATAATTATTTGCATAAACAAGACTCCTCAAAGCTACAAAACAAGATGAATCTGGTTCAGAAATATCAGACTGAAATACTTTAACGAAGAACCAAATGGTGCAAAGGATCTTTTGGGGTAGATCGTGCAGTAGTCACTACTTGATACACACATCAATCAAGCAGGAAACTTTGCAGTGTACTGAATCTCGTTGCTGGTTTTCGAGCTTGTGTTAGGTTTACGAAGAAACAAAACTATATTTGTGAAGTAAGCACCCTGTAGAACATGACAAAAATGATACTGTTTTAAAATTCAGTATTTGCTTTTTAGAATCTACAGTTTATCATACCATTCGAAATATCTGCAAAGCAACGAAGGGTGAAATCTTACTTGTGCATGGGTAGTTCAATTGCACCTTGTCAGTGGTGCATTCTCAGAATTAAATAAGTTTCAAATGTCGGCATTTTGGGGCATTTCCAACATCACACTTTAGGACAGTTCCGACACACATATATTGAATTATATATTTGTATTATTTCTTCAGTAATTACCTGTAAGAGTACATATGTTTCTTTGATTGTTCGTTATAAAACGCTGCTAAATCATCAACATAGCAATCTAATTAGGAGAAAACTGGTCTATCTACACGTCCACCAAACATACACTGCCAATCAATGTAAGGATAAAGCATTGGAGCTTACATGTTTGCGAATTTCCTATAAAACGTGAGGTTGAATGACAATTTTCCACCATTTTCTGACACCTATAACTATTTATGCAACTGAATTCATGTTCTCCTTACTTATCAACGCAACCACGTTATATACCTTTTAATATAAATCTATGTTGATTCTATTCCTTCGGATGCTATTATGCCTCTTGATGAAGCTCACTCTCAGCACGAATAAGCCTATTTGTTGTACGTCCAGAACAATGTCATCCTCAAGCATTTACTCTAGAACACACAACTACATTACATAGAGTATTTTAAGTTTATGGTGACAAATATATATTCTCAAGGAATGAACTATCAATTTACGACAGAGATCTGCGTATGTAAATTGGTGACATTTATAACTAACAATTGTAGACCAATTTGAAGCATGGCAGTGCTGTTCTAGCTTAAATAATAATTATATGTATTAAACTAACTAACTCTATGGCTTATGGAACTCGCAAGTTCATCGCCGCAGTAACAAACGTTCGCCATTGGATTCTATCCTGGGCAACATCAAGACAGTTTTCATCACGAACACCTACCTCTCGAAGATCTCTTCTAATATTGTCCTCCCAACGACGTCTCGGTCTTCCCAATGGTCTACTTCCATCCAGCATTCTAACCAGGATAGAATATAATTTTCGTTTTTCTCCCATCCGAGCTACATGGCCTGCCCACCTTAGTCGTCGCGATTTCATTATTTTTACATCTGGTGAATCGTACAATCCGTGGAGTTCTTCATTATCCAGTCGTCTCCATTTTGCAGTCAGCGCGTCCCGTATATCTTTCTCAAAGCCTTATTTTCAAACACACGTAATTATGTTCATCTGCTAGGGTCGTACTCCAACTGTTGCAACCGTAAAGTATTACCGGCAGAATAACCGTTTTGTATATTTTTAATTTCAATTTCCTTGATATTAATCGCGATGTTATAAGTTTTTGGACTGAATAGAAACATGCGTTGCCCGATACTAAGCGACCTTTTACTTCTTGCGTGACTTCATGTTTGCTTGTTACGTTTGCTCCAAAGCACTTAAATTTGTTTACTTTCTCTATAACCTCATCCCTAATTCTTATGTTTCTATTTCCTTCATTCCCTCTGTTTCGGTTTGTTATCATGTATTTTGTTTTATCTATGTTTCCCTTTAGACCTATCTCATCGCACGCTTCTAAGACATCGGTGTTGCTTTGTAGTGAATCTATATCGTCCCTTGTTAGCTCTATATCATCCGCCTATACGAAGAGGTGATTCAAACCATTCAATGATAGTCCCGTTTTGTCGCCTTTAATTTTTAAAATCCAAATTCTAACGCAAAATTAAACAGTAGTTGTGATAAGGCATCGCCTTGTTTCAATCCGTTGCGAATGTTGAAACTATCTGACATATTATTACTTATCCGTACTCTGCTTATGGTGTCGCTGAGACTTCACTAGTTGAGCCATTTTTTTTCAGAATTCCAAATCATATCAGTATGTTCGCGCATTCCCAAGCGAAGGTATTTCGTTTAACGCGAATAAAAAATGTTCACAGAGTCTTACCATAATAAAACTTTAATGACTGTCTAATTATTTTACACACACACACTGTACCTTAAGCTAATTATATAAGATGTCGACAGGAAAAGCTCGCGAATACAGAGAATTTCGTACACGAGACGCGATCTTCAAACACCACGGCCACGCTAACACTGGATGAGCAATGAGCACGGGGGCTAGCCTCCCCATCCACATCTCTCAGCCCTCTAAGAGGGTACCGTTATATACAAGAGAAAGACAAGCTTGTGGTTGGAACAAGCAACATTCAACACAAGCGCCCGTGCAAAAGGCAGAAAAGAAATTTAAAAAAAATAGCAGGGCATAGAGGCTCAAACACTATAACTTTTCCCTTTTGATGGAATCATATGCTTTCTTAAAATCAATGCATAGCTGGTGAACCGTCCCGTTGTATTCCCATTTCTTCTCCAAAATTTGTCTCACGGCAAAAATCTGATCCAACGTGGATCTATTTCTTCTAAATCAACATTGATGATCTCCAATTATTTCATCTACATATACACTTAGACGTGTTAGCAGAATATTACTTAATACCTTGTAACAGGTTGGAAGTAAAGAGATTCCGCGGTTATTATTAGAGTCCGATTTATCACCCTTTTTTGTAAATCGGAACTATTATTGAGGTTTTCCATTCCTTTGGGAACTCCTTTCTCCATATAGCACTTATCAATTTATGTAGTTCCTTGATTAGTGCCGTTCCTTCTGTTTTAATTAATTCGACTGGAATATTGTCTATTCCTGGTGATTTAAAATTTTTCAATTTCTTTACCGACATTTCGATCTCGATCTCGCTAGGTTTGGGAATCCACGGTTCTGCGGTATGGATT
>JAGDQP010064586.1:0-11549 GCA_022664845.1 Lepisma saccharinum | reverse complement strand
GATAACATGTTTGTTTTGCCAATATGATCAAATCTCGAATGCGTATATCATCTCGAAGCGTTTCTCTCACATTCAGCTGGTTAATTATGCAATGGTGTCTTGTCATGATCTTCGGAAATGGCTGCTAAGATGTTAAGGTCAGAGGATATGATGTAGAAGTTTTTACTTGCGATGTCTTTATTAATACCTCTTATGTACCATCAAGTGAAGTAATGCTGAACACTTTGTTTACTTTGAACATGTGTGGAAGGGTTACGAAAAGTACTAAGTGTTTGACATTTAACATCTTGTATTTATATGTTAAACAGAATAATCTTCAACCTGATAATAAACCGTTAGCAGTACTTTAATAAAAAAAAAGTAAAAACATTCCGTTCAGCGTTAACCTGAGTTTGTGGTAATCCTGAACAAAGCAATATATTGGGACGTAATCATGATAGAATGTGCTTAAGTGGGGTAATATTGAAGGCATTGAATAGCTAGGGTGTTCCTGAGTAAAATTACATATTACTCGATATGATTAGTATGATTGTTCATCTTTGCACAATCTTAAAATATTTAAACTTGGATTTAATAGAAAGTTACAAACTTAAGCATAATGACACATTTACACCAAAAAAAAATCTAACATATTTTTCTGTAAGAACAAAACAGTCTCTTTCACAAAAAACTTTGGGAAGTAAAATGATAGGTTCTCCGTGAGATAATCGGTTGTGAAAAACCATCAATAAATGATCTTTTTTCATCAAACCATCCAGATTTGATATGGTTGAAACGGCATTAAGACTGTCCCATAGTTTCCATTCATCCCACACCTCTTCCTACTGGCACACAAGGTAACAAAGAAGGTATTCACTGGTAGCACTTCTGCAGAACATAACTGAGCTACAACGTTTGGTTGTATACATAATTCCTTTTGGATGCTTGACCTTTTTCTTGAAATACATACAAAGATAACCAATTACCAAAAGCAGTTAATCAATAGCATGTTAGTGACGAGTAATATTCCTCATTGTCGCTTAAGAATCCCCTCCCCCAAATGATGATCTTTTGCCACACATTATTAAAATTGCAGCCATCTGACATCCGTATACTTTTCCAAGAAATACCTCTTTGGTTTCTGTTACCGACACTTTGATTGAATTTTATTTATGTCCTTTAGGTATCTAAGGCTCAGGCGGGGATAGGGGACGGAAAATGACTCGGGAAGGTATCGGTCAGGGTTTGTGTTGAAGGTTCCATCTCGGCATTTGCTTCGTGCGGCTGAGGGAAAACCCTGGGAAAACCTCAGTCAGGATAATTGCCCGCTGGGATCAAACCCACGAGACATCCCGAATGCTACGCCAACGCTGTACCGCTGAGATACGGCTCGGTACACGCACTTGAAGTCATAACATACGTACATTACTATGAGCAGCGTTAGTCTGATATTTCATGTTACAACAGCATACTCTTTTTGGCATATTCTTTAAAGCTAAATATTTTCGTTTTTATATATTATTTTTTTTACAGGTTTCTGTCACTACTTATTACATATATGTTATGGGTATCCTTTTGGGAACACCTTATCTTTCATAATAGTATTTTATATTTGACATCATTTGCAGAAGAGCAGACAGCAGATACCAACACAGGCTTTAGCCCATTTCAGTTTCGGATTACCCTACCATTCAGGATTACCCCGTTCGGCGGTATGTCAATGTGTCCCACAAAGTGAGTGATCATGTTTGTCATCTTGTAATTAAAAAGGTGACGAATTGTGTTCTCTGTAGAGACACGAGTGGTTCGGAATGTACTTAAAATGTAGGTCCTGTCCTTAAATATAACGTTGAAATCATCTTAGTCTTCAAGGAACACAATGACACGCCAACATCGATTTGCCTTGTCAAAGCACATTCTAGCCACAAATTTGTCTTCCGAAAAATCACCCATCATTATCATTTTATGTGAATACTTTTAAAATATTCATGATGATGCGTGAGTTTGAGTTGGAGAAGGCACTAAAACCCTTAAAAGTATTCCTATTACAGTTGGAACCAAAATTGTGTTAATCTAAATATGTTCCAAATCCTTAGAAGCCTGTTTGTAATGAAAAAAATACTTCCAATTCCTAACCAGTAATATTTACAAACAAATTCCATTCCTAATGAGTATTTCAATACTGATAGCAAAATGGGCCAACGTGACAGCTACGCTTTACACCTCATATTGTAGCTCTGCTAAAAACCAAATTGAGGCTCAATGTTTGTTCAAGAACTTATGTATGCTTTGGGCGTCGATCATCACGATTAAAGTGGTTACATTTGACGTGAAGCGGCCAGAAATCTCTATCAATTCCGCCCAAAATGGGAACACAGCTACGGAAATAATAGGCCGTAGTGGCTCAATAGTAGAACGCTCACCTCTAGTGCTAGGGGCGGTCGGATCGATCCCTGCTCGTGCCATGTGGGGTTGGTGGTGGACAAACATTGTTTTCTCGGAATTCTCCCGTTTCCTCCTACTTTCTTTATTCCACCAATCATCACGTTATCATCCATCCGGTCTGAGGCCTTAGCAATTCAAAACAAAAACAAAGAAATCTACCAGAATGACCCGGCCCCAAACAGCCCCAGTATTAATAAGCAGTTCGTCACGCTACCCAGCGAGCCAGCAGGCTGCGTTCTGCTGTGTCTTCACGCCCTTTCCAAAGAAGTAACGTTTACCCACAAACAGACAGAACAGTTGCAGGAAAGTGTTCAATCTGTATCTGTGCCGCACTTTACAATCGCTCACTCAAGTTGCACTGCACTCTTGTGCGTCGTAGATACATATTTCGCATTAGGTGGCGAATGTGTTATGTGTTTTCAATATGTAAGGCTCCTGTTTTTCAGATGAGAAATATCAAACATGAGAAACGATATAGAAGAAGAAGAACTTAAAAAATAAGTGGAGAAAACTAACGAACAATTGAAGAGAAGAGGAAATGTAGGTAGGTTTTATTCAAATTCTGGGAAATGTCAGACATTTTGGATCAATAAAATTTACTGTTACCTTCGTATGAAGGTTCTTTCATATGGGGATCTAAAATTCGTAGTGGTATAAGTCAAGGTGGAATTTGGGGAGGTAACCGATCTTATGAGCTGACTCACTACAAGTCATAAAAGAACATGCTTTTATTTATTTATGCATCTGTTATCTAGGCTGGGATAGGCTAGAAAGAAAGGATGAGAAAAGGATTTGGCAAGAACTTAAGTTGAAGGTATCATCCTGGTATAGCAGAGGAAAAAAAAAAGAAAATCTCAATGTTGGTCGACCTCTAGAATCGAACCCATGATCTTCCGAATGCGAAGCCAACGGTCTACCAACAGAACTACGGCCGCTTGGTCGAACTGACATTGTGATGCAACAAAAGAAATAAAGAAATTGCTCAGAAGCAGTTTGGCTGAAAGCCGTACGTCACAATACATGCAACAGTGCAGGAACGTGCTCTTAAGACCACGTGAAAAGAGGGAAGAGTTGGGATGGTTGATACAACGGTCCGACAGTAATTTTATGTCTTTCTTTAGTTGCGAGTCGTCTCTTTCTGTATGCCTTTCGTTACTTTGCTTTCTTTTGTGTTTTTTTATAGATGTTCCCATTTCCCCTGTGTGCCAACTTTATTGCAATCTACTTACGTTAGTGTCTATAGGCTTCTAAAACTCTCCTATTTATGATAATACTAGTTTATCTATCTATGTAAAAATACACCATATAATTTATTTATCTATGTAAAAATACACCATAAAATTTATCTATCTATGTAAAATAGATAACAGAATTTATCTATCTATGTAAAAATACATCATAGAATTAATCTATATATGTAAAAATACATAGTAGAGTTAATATATCTATCTAAAATACGTCATAGAATTTATCTATGAATATAAAATACACCATAGCATTTATCTACCTATGTAAAATATATAATCGATGTATCTATCTATGTAAAAATACGTAATAGAATGTACTTCTGTATTTATCTATATAAAATACATCCTAGAATAAATCTATTTATTTAAAATGCATCATAGAATTTATCTTTTTATAAATATATAAACAACTTTGGAAAAAAGCGTAGAAAAGAATGTTATCTGACACTAAATATAGAAATTGCGAGTGTTAAATATAATACTGGCATAGACCACATGAAATTAGGGTTCATCTCTGAGCCGCGAAATAAATGCAGGCAAATAGAGAGAGGGGATATGAACAAAATGAGAGATACGATATGTCTGACATCTATAGACGAAATTACGAACTCAATCCTAGGCTTACAACCATGGGTGGTGGGTGGGGTCACCCAAAGCGCATATAAATGGAGTAGGTATAATTCCAAAATTCCGGTTTACAATAAGCTTATCGGTATAATAAGTTATAATCTCTCCTCGCCATTTCCCTCTTGCTTATTCCCAGTGTCTCTTACAATGTACTCAGTTGAGTGGACACACACATAATAACCGTCTCTCACGTTATTACGAATAAAAAAAAAGTGTGTATCTCCATTTTTTTGCTTGCTAGTGTTCTAGCAGATCTGTGTTGTATGAAAAAACTTGAAAATCTCTGCATTATAGAATGCCACGCTTGAAATGAATTTACAAATTACGTAATTATTTTTTTATAAAATATACCAGTTGCTCTTGGAGTTTTTAACCTGATGATGAATTAAAATAATAATATGTTTTTATTTCACTTTCACTTATTCATTTACCAGCATTTACATGTTACATATCGACCATTTTGTTCTGTACCACAATTCACATGAAACCTTATAGAGCATGTTAAACACTGCACCCAAATCTTTGAGCTTGTATCATTTTAGAAGCGTCCATCAAAAACTAAACAGCAATTTTCTATATCAACGAAACTATTATTATATCTGAAATGAAATTATTCGTCTCCTTTGAATCATACTTTCTCCAACTGTTTAACAGTTAATTTCGGTATTCCTGTGAATACTTTTTCTCTGGCTTTCTGACCTAAATATTTCTTCATATACCCAAGGAAAATTAATAATAAATGTCTTTGTTCTTTGTATATGTTTCGTGCAAGGAAGGTCCTTTAATAGTGTGTGAGTTATTTCTACTAATATTTTTATGTTTATGATACGTAATGCTCAATTCTAAAAGTTCAAATTTCGTTCAGCCCTCTCTTCCCGCCATTTGTATTTGAAAGTCAAGATAAGCTTGACTGTTTTGATTCCAATGCTTTTTGTATCTTTACTTTTATTGCCAGCCAATGTTCAGTAAACCTGTAGATTGATCAGTTTTTATCAAATTACTCTGCAATGATATTGGTTCCCGTAGCATTTTATAATAAACGACTGACTGACTATATGAACCTCAAATACATTTTTTTAAAGAAATTATACAAGTACAGGGTAAGTCAAAATGATGGATTAATGTGAGCTACGCGCAAGGAAAGGCAAAAGTTCAAAGTTTAGTTGAGTTTAGTTTATGTCCCGCGTGGTTGCATTGTCTACCGCTACGCGGCGCTGGAAGCAGTTAACGAAAATGGCGCTGACTGGAGAGCAGAAATCGTTCTGTGTGCTGGATTACCATGTAAACAACTCTGTGATGAGTATTCAACGGCATTTCCGTACCAACTATGGCAGAGACCCACCTACTGGAAAAAACATTCGTACGTGGTATGAAAAATTCAGAGATACGGGCTGCATCTGTAAGCGAAAATCGACTGGCCGTCCTTCAGCTGAGGAAGAGACAGTGGAACGTGTTCGCGCCAGTTTTGTGCGGAGTCCACAGAAGTTTACCTACCGGGCAGCGAGGGAACTTGAAATGCCACAGAAAACTGTATGGCGAATTCTGCGGAAACGTTTACAAATGAAATCCTATCGCTTGCAACTGCTACAAGCCTTAAGAGACACTGATTATGCTGCTCGAGCCTCTTTCTGTGCTGATTTTCTCACGTTAATGGAAGAGGATGGGTTCGCCGAAAGGTTACGTTACAGTGATGAAGCGGTGTTTCACCTTTCTGGGAATGTGAATAGACACAACGTAAGGATCTGGGGAACTGATAATCCCCACGCAGTTGTGGAACACCAACCATTTCCCCTGAAAAGATTTATGGGCCCTTTTCCTTCCTTGAACCTACTGTGACAGGACATGTTTTTCTTGATATGCTGCAACAATGGCTCCTTCCACAGCTCGAAGAGGATAGTGCAGATTTCATTCTTCAATTGGATGGTGCCCCTCCGCATTACCATGGCAGCGTTCGGGATCATCTCAATGAGGCATTGCCACAGCGCTGGATAGGCCGTGCATCTCAGGAGGATCGAGTTCTCATTCGTTGGCCACCTCGTTCCCCCGATCTGACCCCGTGTGATTTCTTTTTGTGGGGTTTCATAAAGGATCGTGTTTACGTACCACCACTTCCAACAACATTGGGTGACCCTCGCGCCCGCATCACAGCAGCCATTGCAGAGATTGACCGTGAAACACTACACAAGGTTTGGCAGGAGATAGACTATCGGCTTGATGTGTGTCGTCTTACGCGAGGTGCTCACATAGAGCACTTGTGATGTGACTGAAAAAAACTTTGAGAGTTACCCTTCTTACCACATGTATTACATTCAGATATGTTCATTATATTTCACCAAATAAATTTATGAAATCGGGTACATCATTTTGACTTACCCTGTATAGTGTTCAATGTATGTGTCGAAAGTTATAGGTATGACCCAGGTATTTTGTAGTATTTTTATTCTTGCGGTTCACAGTAGGGCTACAGTAATGCCCCAAATACTCAAAAATACTTAATATTTCATTACTGACAGAAGATGATTTAATTACTTGTGAACAAGTAAGGCCTTACCGTCAATACTACAGAAATATTTCAAATATTAGGACCTACGATTGTTCCAGAAAATCTTAAGAAGCAAAATTTGTATTTTAAAACAAACAGCGTACTTATAGGACACAGTCGCCTAACACACGGATATCTGTTACGACGATTGGATCCACCACGTTGTCATAATTGCAATGTGGTTTTAAGTATTCGTCACGTGCTTTTAGATTGTCCCGGATATAATCATCTCAGACAACGTTATAACATCCCCAATGACATGGCGTCATTGTTAGGGGATGAACCAGTTATGTTGCGGAGAGTTTTTAGTTATGTCCGTGAGACAGGAGTATCTCCGTCTCTCTGAGATGATTATGTCACATAGCTGTTATGTTTTATGTAGTATTATTTTATTTTTGTGAAGGCCTATTTACAGCCTTCACATTTTTACCTTTTATGCTAAAGACCATCTACATCTTTAGTTTTTACTACAATTTTATTTTTCTGAAGAGCTTACATCTTCATCTTTTATATGCTTTTATTATTTTAGTTAACAGCTATTTTTAGACGTGACAAAGATAAGGGGCTTCCCCCGTATCGGGACGGGCGTAAGCCATAGTGCTGTTACCGCCCATACAAATAATTTTATCTTTATCTTATCAGTGAAGTATGCAATAAAATGAATCGTTGAAGAACCACGAGGAAAAGGAAGAAGGTGGATTCATATCATAGATAATATTAAAGAGGAAACATTTTAAAGCTAAAACAAGGAACGAAAGCTATAAAATAAGGCAGCTAAGCTTGTCTTGAAGAAACTACCACCCCGAACGCAAAAACTGATTATGAACAACGGGATATCTAGTTTTCACGTTTATTTCCAGCTAGTTACTCCAATTCTCTTTAACGAGACAAAAAGCTGGAAATAGTTAAATTATAATCAGAGTGTTAATGCTAAACTCATTTCCTTTCTTTTGAGAAATATTCTATGCATTTATAAACACAAGTTTAACCAACCTTATTTTGTGTAAATGTGGGAAAGAAAACTCTTCTCATTTCCAGAAACCACGAGTTCTGCTTTTGCCTTTTCCCAAAGCTTCTATATCGGGGGTCCATTTCACTGGAGAAAATGGCGGGAGTGAGTACCGCGGAACAAGGGCTAAAAATTTTCCAAGGCTGTTCATAAACTTGGTGCGTATGATAATGAGCTTTCAAGTTCCAAGTGAAATTTCCATACAGACTGCATATTCTGGAGAGCCCGCCTGTTCCCACAGACAATGTCACTATCAACACATGCTCTCTATCTGGATCATAATACTCCGGCTAACGAGTTTTACAAATATGAAAAGCTCTTCGGATGAATTTGTTTGCATAAAGCCCTGTGCAAAAAAAAAGTGTTAGGCATAAAACAAAACGAACAAGATAAGCGCTATAAACTTACATCAGCTTTGAGTTTGGAACAAAGATACAAAAAAAAAATCTCTGTCATACACACATAACAGGAGGGAAATCTGAGGATTAAAAAGTAAAAAAATATATATAAACTAAATTTACTGAAAGATTATATTACCATATGTGGTGCAATAACGTCTGAAGGCGATCGTGATATACTCATACACTCTTTATGTTCAAGATTTTTTTTAAACAAATGAAGAACACAAAAGACATTTTAAAAAAACATCCTGCAATAGTAGGGTTGAAAATTATCAAACTAAGCCAATCAGATATTAATAGTCTTTCTCCTTAGGGAGGGAATTTGGCGTCTGGGAATTGACGTCATATTTTAGGGGCGTTCAAATCTCTCATATATGAAAATTATTTTTCGGTGTCTGAAACTTAGCTCTACGCAAGGTATACATGTAATTCATAAGTTAGATTACTTGACCTTGACCCACTAGCTAGAATAGTAACCTCCAAGTATGATTATACAAGCTGGACCAGTAAAGAATAGACCAATACTGGCACGACTATTATAGTATTTCTTTATCCATGCAAACATAGCTGGCTTCTTTCAACAATACAAATATGTAGATCTCCATTCCGTTATAAAGGTACCAATAAACTTAGGCATTAGCAGTTTCCATACCATTTCAATCAGCTGCCATATGAGTATTTACCACCTAATTACCTCTACTCAGATACCACAACACTGTTGAGTACTAGTATATAAATATATCATGATATACTCATGATAGAATTACTAATCCATCGTTCAGTACAGAGAAGGTCCGAATACGGGCTGCCACTTTTAGTTTTCGAGTATCTCCAAAATGTTCCAAGTAATGTGCCAAACAACAACTGCAAATATGTCTTAGAAATGTTTACTTTATAATGTAGTTGCAAATTTATCTTAGAAACCCATGACTATGATATTAAACACATATTTTACAGATACGTCATAATCTTGACTTTTGAAACACTGGTCTAAATATGGGCTACCCTTCAAAGTTACCTTAAATAATTAAGAAGGAATTTCAACATTTCAAAATAACGTTCAAGAGTGATGATAAATGTATATTTACAAAAGTCAGAGATAATCCTCCTTTTCTGCACCAGCGCATTCTTCATGTGCTCACCTCAAACACACGATACACATAACTCATAGGTCTCCCTGTGTGTTCAGAGAATATCATATCATGTCACAGAATATACAACTCGTATCTTCATCATCTGGCTTTTCCTGTGAAGCTGGCGGATCAAAGTAACTATCTTCATCATCACAAGGATCTAGATCAGAAAACATCATCCTGGATTCTTCTGAATTTGATTCGTGTCTTGTGAATTCTAAAGTTCCTTGTTTTCTTTTCCGTTCAGGTATATTCCATTTTTTTTAATTGTTCAGCTTTTTGTTTAACTTAACTAAAAGGTAATGTCTTCTTGTGTAATTTACTAGATTCCTGCTTTTGCGAGGAAGCCATAATTGTTTCTTAGTATGGGTTATCCGTTATAACAGTAGCACTTCCTCGTTTTCTAAGTCGACTGTTTGGCTTTTTTTTTCTTTATGACAGAAACTGTTGAAATATGAAAAGGACTTACTAGGTTTGAAATTCCAAGTATTGTGTTCTAAGAGAAGGAAACTCTTAAGATGAAGATGTAGGTAGGCAAGGTAGCCCATATTTAGATCATTCATAGAGTTTCCTTCGTGATTCAACAGAAGTCAATACGCAATATTATTTATTCTTTGTTTTATA
Organism: Lepisma saccharinum; assembly: GCA_022664845.1. NCBI lineage: Eukaryota > Metazoa > Arthropoda > Insecta > Zygentoma > Lepismatidae > Lepisma > Lepisma saccharinum. The sequence goes on along the minus strand of JAGDQP010064586.1, from coordinate 1,542 downwards.
CTGTCTACAAGTGCTGTCTCCGAGGTATACAACTTACCTTAAAAACATTTCATACTTGGATTTATTGTGTTTAAAAATCTGAAATAGAAATGCCTGATAAAACTCTCTCACTGTTGAAAACAGGTACAAAATAAGAATAAATCAACCACATCCAACTCTTTGTCGCTAACTGACTTCCGCCACCACCTTCATCCTTGGGGAACTGTTTCACACTTTGTGTCACCAGTCAGTTGTACTACAGAAACTTACACAAGTCAAAAACGTCTACTAGCCCGTATTTGGACCATAGCCCATATTTAGACCTTCTCCTCTAATATTTCGAATCTTCTTTCATCCATGAAACATATAACAATCGGTAACCACTTACTTCATTCATTCTTTTTTTCAATCATAGATCTACAACTAACTTCAAGACAATGAATATAGACATTCACATTCCAAACATTCATCCCCCCCCCCCATCCCCACATGAATCCTACTTACATTGTATTAAATTCACACCAATGCAAAATAGAGACAAACTACAAATAACATAATATTGCAATGCGTATTTTCTTTTTACTATATCGCTATTTTCGTTTCTAAATTTCTCTAGCACACAAACGTGTTTTAAACGTTGATTTTTTGTTTATTTCGTTGATTAACCGTTATGAGTTTGAAAAACTACGTTTAATTTTAAATCATATTTCAACAAAGATTGATATTGTTGATAAGATACAACGTGAATTCAACTGTTATTTTCAACTATGGTATAGATTTCATTTCATGGGATTCTTTCTAAATTAATGGAATATAATTTGTAATTAGCAGCTAATTGAATCCCATTAAATATTATTATGTGTCCTCTTTGGCATGTTGAAAATACGTTGAATTTCAATCTATATTCCAACGAAAATTTGATTTCGTTGATAAGACGTTGGTGTGACGTGTTTTAACTATTATATTGAACTGTACCCTAGATTATATTTCTAAGTTAATTGCATAAAATGTGTGCTTAAAAGCAAATAGAATAAAATTAACTACGTTTCTCTTGTTCTCATTTGTATGTTGAAAACAGATTGAATTTTAAACTATACTTCAACAAACATTTTATTTAGTTAATAGGTCGTTAATGTAAAGTGTTTTCAACTTCCCTTTTCAACTATAACATAGTTTTCGCTTTATATACGTTTTTCTAAGGCGACACTTATTGAGAAATACAAATTTAATAGTGCAGCGATGGTCAAAGTGTTAAAGAAGGAAAAATACACGTAACAAAGAAAAAAGGAAAGTGTTCTTTATTCTTATTCGTACATGATAGTGAAACGACACGTCTGGATTTGCAGTGCGTGCGTTCAAGACTACCCTTTACGTCTTCGTAACATAAAGGGAATAGTAAAAGTGACTCTCAGGGCGGCTCCGTGAAAGAGTAGTCAACGTGTCGAGCTACCAACGACGAGTGCCGAAAGTTCCAGCTACGAATCCCACAGCAGACGGTTGCATAATTTATTGTTGGAAAATCAATATATCATGATGCAAACAACGGACAAAATGCAGCTAAAG
>JAGDQP010064584.1:0-11549 GCA_022664845.1 Lepisma saccharinum | reverse complement strand
TTTATTTCGGCGCTTAGTACATTTGGAGGTTTTTCTTTTCTATATTCGATGACCCTAGCTTTGGCGCTCAAGGCAGGTACCTCATTCTCACTAAGGCACCGATGGTAGGTTTTCTAGTTCGGCTACAGTGCAATCATATCTTTAATGTAGTTGAGCGTTCTGGCCTAACGTTTTTGTAATATATGTGCAACGAAAAAGTACATTTCCTAAATTCATCGAAAAAAAATAAAATAAAGCTAAGCGAACCAAGCTCTGATTTTTCGTTAATATAAAGTTTAGATAAATACTTTCAGCTCATGTAGCTTTTAGCTGCCACTAGCTGCAACCTTATACGTAAAACCTCCCCAAACGTGAGAAAACGCTTCGCGCGCGTAAAAGCTTGGTGATAATTCGTATAGAATCCGCACCTTCTGTAAATGAAAGATAGCGGAGAAGTGAAGGTCTGGTTAACAGTAGTAACGAAGTAGTGGAATAGGGTGGAGTGGAGCTGGTGTGCAAGAGTAATGGATTAGACTCATTAGAGGCATGGGGTGGGAATGGGCCCCACGATCTGACTTCTAAGGTGAAAAGGATCATATAATTTCTTCCATGAGTGCTTACCTCCAAAAAGGGATATAAAAGATGTGATGACTACACTCCTGATCAACCCTGGGTTCTTGAGAACAAATTGGAAATTTTCTACGATTTAGTAATGCGTAACGTGTCTGACGTATCATTACAAAAAGTATAAATGATATATTTTTCTAGACGTACGGACACAGCGTACCTGAAATATTACTTCAGCAGGTACAAGTCAGATATCCATTACTTCTGCAAACATTTTGAAATTGAGATAGGCCTATTGGCATTATTGAGTTCGATGTAACACTTTCGAACCCATTAGTAAGATTTTGGAAGTCTTCAAATTAATTTGAATTTCGTAAGAAAGGAAATGACAGAAACATAATTAACAGTAAAAGTTGTACATCGTTTTACCTTTTCCAATATTATTTTGCAGAAGTAAAATATTGGTAAGCTACTTACTTTCTCCAACAACTTTTAAGATACTTGCAAATTCTCCGTAGCGTTTAAAAATTAGAAGTGTATATCAATTTCCTAATAATATTTATGGTGCTTGGACAAGGATCCGTTTTGGAATGGGCTCCTGGAAAGATATGTTTTTCACGTATCTATATAGTTTACTAATCCCACATGTTTGGGGGGGGGGGGGGGCGTCTCACTGTGCGCCGGTCTCCACGAGTGAATAATTGCGCGTTAAGATAAATCGGTAGAACACTTCGATGGTGGTCGGTGACGCAGTAGCTATGCCGTCTCAAGACTCGAAGGCAGCGTTCCGTAAACCGTGGTCCTCGAGGCCTGCCCTTGGGCAGGCGCAGAGTGGCTCATTGAACCTACCAACTAATAAAACTGGTCCGCACTTGAAAATAAATAGTTAGCGGAACGCTGCTCTAAGGGATGATTTTCATTCAATCTTGCGTTGCTTGCGATTTGGCTCAGTAGCCAATTGGAACACGTGTTACACTTACCTTACAAGAAAACAAGCAATAAAACACGTGTTTCAAATCGAAAACAAAGTAAGCAACGCAAGCTTGAATGAAAATCAGCCCTTACTTGTGCGCTTGCCTGTAGTCGGATGGATGAAAAGCATGACTCTCCATAGTTTCAATATTCATTATCATGCAAGGGTTTTAGTGAGTGAATGGGAATTTCCCCGTATTGGCTAGTGAGTCCCCGCGAGTTCTCCAGTTTTCCGAGGGGCTTGGAATAACGAGGAATTAGGATATTATAGTAGCAGTCTGCGCTTACGATTGTGTTCGCGAAAGGGCCTCAATCAAATTCACTTTCCCTGGGCCCCAGATTATCTTGCACCGCCACTGCCTATAACCATAACGTAGCAAATACAGACACTTTTTAAACAAAAGATTGAGCGAAAGTGAGCACCACTACAAGTATTGGTTAAGTCCCTCGTAAGCGTTTCCTTATTTGTCAAGGGACACCAGGATTTTCACTATCGTCTTCATTCATTTTACCATATCCGTAATAGTGTGTGACTTGCCATTAAAACTTGTCTTTACGATATTACTTTATTATTATTATTATTGTATAAATGGGTATATATGGTAAAAGCCTGACACATGTATGAGGCATGATGACCCTCTGCAATAAATCTCTCAAGAAAACGGTTCGGGAATGTAGAAGTCATCCCTTCAGTTGATATACTGTCTCGGCCTTTGCGTATACATCCTAATTTAATGGAGTAAAATTTGTAATTGAAAGCTATTTGAGTGCCATTAATTATTATTTTGTGTCATCTTTTGTATGTTGAAAACACGTTGAATTTCAATCTGTATTCCAACGAAAATTTGATTTCGTTGACAGGACGTTAATGTGACGTGCTTTTAACTATGACATAGATTTAGCTTTATATACATTTTTCTAAGGCAACATATTACACTTATTGAGAAATACAAAATTTAATAGTAAAGTATTCTTTATTCTTATTCTTACATAATGGTGAAACGACAAATCTGGATTTGTGGTGACTGCTTTCAAGACTGCCTTTACAGATACCGTAATAAAATAGTGACTCTCAAGGCGACGCCGCGGATGAGAGGATAACGTGTCGAGCTACCAACGACGAGTGCGGAAAGTTCCAGCTTCGAATCCCACAATAGATGGTTGGACAATGTACTGTTGCAAAATTAATACTGTATACCATGATGAAAGCAACAGACAAAATGCAGTTAGATGTGTATAGCTATAGACAGCAACCATGCTTTGTTTTGGCTAACTGAATCCCGTTCCTTCATTGCCCGCTCCTTGATTTCAAACTGTTTATTCTCAAATATTATTCAACGTCGAATATACCGTTGAATAGGTGAACATTTCGTTACATTTACAACGTTAAAATTACGTTTCGGTACTAAAGTTTAATCCACGTATTTTCAACGTAACTATGTGTGCTAGTGGGACATAACCCAAATGACCTGACAGACTGTGACCCAGTGATGTGATAATCGAAACTTGACCCAGTGGCTCAATTTGACCATCGTTGTTACGTTTCCCTGGCTTTGAATCACGATTTTGAATTGTCATGAATACGGGAACTTTATTTTTGAGAGTATTTACTTCAAATACAAAATTCTTTCAGAAATACCTATCCAAGAGGATATTTGTACACCTCCGCGGGTACTTTGGTTCTTCTCGGGGATATGAGATCATTTCTATCTGTTATTACTATTGTTAATAACTTTTTTGGCGTTTTATTTTCGTGCTCTGGGGGAGGGTAACACCCTCGTTCCCCGGTCACCCATGAAAAAACACTGTTCAACCGCAACCGTGTATAATTAGAAATGTATCTGGTTTGGCCTCTGGGTCACCGGGTCAGACTGGGTCCCAACCCTATCAACAAGATTCGTCGGGCCAACGGTAGCCCAAGCGCGTTTAACAGTTGAGCCACCGTCGGCCCGACGATTCTTGCTGATGGGAAAGCTTAGTAATCCGGTCCAAAACTTGGCCCGACTGACCGGTGAGCCAATGCTGTGCACATGTGCTACTCCAGGTTTCAGCAACGAGCGTCCTATTTGGATGATTTATGCAGTTTTGAACATCTTGCAGAGAACTTGCCAACGATACCTCGACCACCTTCGTAGCTCTAATGGTCGCTTGCCCCCATTAGTTACCATTGGGGAAATGGACACCCCCTCTATCTTGGTACCCAGTCATCTAATCTGAATGATCTGTGCGGCTTTGACCTTGTCCCGCCGAGACCTTTCAAACAACACCTCAGCCACTTTCGTAGTTCGTAAGTTGTCGACAAGTGGACAGAACGGTGATATAAAATTTTCCGGCTTTTGCTTCTAAAGTGAATTTGGATTTCATTTTTAAGGCTTTTACGAAACTTTGGCTCAGGACGAATGGATGAACATGGGAGAATTGGTGGAATGAAGAACGTGAGAGAAAATGGGAGAACCCCGAGATAACCAACGCACACGGTGTTTGTCCATCACAAAGTCCACATGGCACGACCAGGGATTGAACCGACAACCCATAGCACAAGAGATGAGCGCTCTATCATTAAGCCACCGTGGCCCATTTTTGCTCTTAAAGCTTGAAGCAATAAATTAATTCAAAACTTGATATCGAAGAGAAAACTTATATAAGTTTTTCTGCAAAATGTGACATTAAAGACGAAAGTCTCTTATTGTTCCATGATCTTCTGTATTAAACTTGATACTTGCCCCCAGATTCTCGTTTGCACAGGTGATCTATATAGAAAGTTGACCAAATCTTTTGTTGAGTCAATATATCGATAGCTAGCACCTATCTTGCTCTTTCAGTATATGAGACCTTCATAAAGTTACGTCAAGATAACAGTGTTCTGTGGAAATAACAATGAAAAAAAAAAGTGAAAAAAAAAAAAAAAGAGAAGAACTCTGCTTTGAATTATTCTTGTAATAACCATAAAACACAGCGTTTTGTAATTTCTCTTGACAGCATTTTGTTGATTAGGACATCTCTGATCAATTTGTTCTTCAAAAGTTTCATTTTTTTTAAAAAAGGAGAAATCAGGCATTCATCAAAAAGTAATAATTTGTAGACTGTGACTTAAACCGAGTGACCATAGCTCAGTTCGTAGAGCATTGGCTTAGATATCGGAAGGTCCTGGGAACGACCCCAGCGGGAAACTATCCTGACTGAGATTTTTCCATGTTTTTTTTCCTCAGTCACACTAGGCAATTGCCCTGACTGACAACATTCCAACACTCTCTCCTCCAGCCTGTCCCGGCTTCAGCCTAAGATGCCTAAAGGCCGTAACTAAATTCAACTGATTAATGGACTGTGTAGTGTTTGTTATCATGAAACTACTTGGGCCGCGGTGGCTCAGTGGTGGAGTGTTCACCTCTGGTGCGTGGGGGCCTCTGTTCGATTCCGGCTAGTTAGTCCAGGAAATAAAGGTTTGATGTCAGGAATAATTAGGGGAAAGCTGAATTTTTACCAGTTATTACATCACTATTAGACGTTCATTTTCCCAAAAGTCCCCGCCCCTCCTCCCTGTGCTTCCCCCAAACCCCCCGAACTATAAATTTACAGATTTTCATAAATTGTATTATATCTCCGTAACCGATAGATATCCTGGCAGAAACCCTGAACAAGAGCAAGAGCTGTTTTTTTTTCTTTTATTCAAACAAATATCTTAGAAGTACTTCAAAGGGAAAATTGTCCCGAGATGTATTGCAGGATGACGTACGTCCTCACAAAGAGAAAAAAGTGGAACTTTCAAGATTTTTTAAAAATTTCCCATCAAAAAATGGTAGCAGAGGGAGTCATTTAAAACAAAATCATTGTTATTCTTGAACGACCTTTGTCTCCTTTTGGCCCAAAATGCTTGTTTTTTTTTCAGATTACAACATTGTTAAATTAAAAAAATCCAAATATATAAAACACCATGTACTATTACATAAGAGTAAGTAAAAAAAAAAAAACTATATAGAAAGGTCATTTTGAAAGAAGAAAAATGTAGCCAAAAATCTCATTTCGATGTATAAGAATTAGAAATAACGCACCAAAAGACCCGGTTCTTAAATGACATTTTCCTTTTAAGGTTATACATTGTAAACATTTTTGTTAATTTCAGGTCAGGGAGCGCTTTACAATCATTTTACGTACAAGTGGAATTGTTTTCGCGTGCTGCGGTGACCTGAGATAAATGTCGTATTGCCCGAGGAGCGGATATGATCTACCTTCCAGTGCGGTGAAGGAGCTTAAAAAAAAAAATACCAATAATTAACATGACATATGACTTTACTATATTATATGGCTCCTTAGAAGAAAAAAAACAAGTGTTCTAATTTCGAAACATAGTTCAAGAGAAAAAGAAGTCTGGTTACTGAGCGGAGTGGGGCAAAGAGAGGCCCCCAACACCTTCAGAAATTAAATGATTTGTTTTATGCTGTCTTCCGGTGGGCGCTGGGAATCTATGCTACACTTGCTTCTATGTATCCTTTCCCTTTCGGAAGCAATGTTGCTAGCTGAGAAGAAATATCTCTATGCTTAGGAATGTTAAAAAAAAATATGATTTATCAAGCACCGAATATTTCTTATTCCACTAAAGTGGTTTCCAAATGAAAAACGTTCCTGCCTTTTTGCACTCATTAACGCTGTCCAATTACGAAACTTCAATTTTAACAATTTGTATACTCAGAAACAGAAATGGCTGTGAAAGAAAGGGCAGGGTGTCTTCCTATAATTTAAACTATAAATTCGCATATGAATGTGAAGTGTGTTACGTTTACGCCGTGACGTAACTGAAGCTGATGGTAGGTGTTCAGCCTGGAATTCGGCCCTGACCCGAAGGTCCCGGGACAAGGTGATCCGATAGTAGTTTGCCATTGCGCTCTGTCGGATGAAGAAGACGTCTTAAAGACGAGACCTACAATTTGATGTGGGATTCGATCTACTTATATCTCCCACCAGGAATCGAACTCGGGACCCCTTGATTATAAGGCAGTGAGCGGTACCACTCACCCACAGGGGACACTGACGTGAATTAGGCAATTATAGGGGCCTAGGTAGAAGTCGAGTTTAACCGAACACTCGGTTAAACTCGACTTCTACCCAATTATAAATGTTCAAAATATTGATAACAGATTTGTGGTTTACTCGGCTTGAAAAGGAAGGGACTCAAGAATGTTCTAAGGCGAAGAACATGAAGCCTGGCGTCACGCTTAGTCCCGCCCAGTATGCCCACTACTCAAACCGAAAACATTGCTTTGGGTGTACAAAAATGGCAGCAAACTGGTCGATGCTCTATTGTTTTCACTCTTTCGATAAGAAGCGATGTGTGTGCTGCATTGAGACGGAACTGCAATAAAATTAAAAGACAAAGATATTGGCAATGTCTTCAGAAGATATCGCAAGAGAAGTTTATGGAAGGCTTCTTCAACCACTGGTGGCTCTGTCATTATAAGTCGGCAGCCCTTTAACCAAAGAAAAACAAAAGCTGGAGATGTAAGGTAAATATTGAAAATGTATCATAAGTAATAACGTAGAATATACACAGAAACAAGTTAAAACATGAAACAAGCAACAATAAATCATGACTTTAGTGAGCGATATCGTGCATACATCTTACCTGAAACAGCTTTAGTTAGTAGAAAATGTATCCCACTATTCAGCCTTCTGAAATCCAATAAGATCAACCTGAAATAAAATTCAATAAAATGGTATTAATAACATGTTTATAGTTTTAAACTAGAAATTAAAAACATTAGGATTAGAATTACTGTAATGCCAATATACTGTAATAATAAATAGTTCCTTATAGTACAGTGAAACTAGTGTCTGAGGTAAATATTTAAAATGGGTTCCCACCGTTTTGAAAAAATAATCCGCCATCTTGGATTTTTATGAGACATAACTCCTAAACCAATGAACGTAGAAGGCTCGCTCTTTGTTTTTTTTTATTACACTTCTAATCTTACGAGCAGTATAAAAGACCATTGTCACTTTTTCTTCACGGGTTTGCGTACATAATTTTGCATAATTTTAGGGTAAAATAAACAATAGGTAATCTGTGTTGGGTAATATGTTTTCTTTCTAACCTCGTACATGTCAACAGAGGCAAAATGTGAGAAAAATGTTCGAATAAAAATTGTAAGAAATTTTATCAACTTTAAAATGACGTATATATTGCCACAATGTATAATGTTATAGGTGCGTAATGCATGACATAGGAAAGTAACTATTCCAATGGAAATAGTCCAAGAAAATTCGATTTAAGGTTAAAAAACAGCCATAAAAATTATTTTGGGGTATTCTATGCAGAGAAATTGGCTGAATAACATACCAAAATTTACCCTGTTTAGAGTAAGAGAACAAAATGTAGTACAAAATGAAAGATCTTTTTTTTTAGCCACTACTACCGTTTTTCCCCTATAGAACGAACGGTTACAAAGCTATCACCATTTAGATGATATTAATTTACACTCGAACAGAAAAACGGTTTATTAAAACTTTTTTTTAAATTTAGGATGAGACAAAAGTCTAGAAACATTCTGGTAAGTCGAAAATAGCTATAGGGAGTGAGACCAAGTATTCGATATCTATGTAGTAAGGGTAGGGTTCATGTCGACCATCTTGAAAGCCGCCATTTTGGATAAATGTGGAGAATTTTAAGTAGGAAGGGTATCATAATTAATAATTATGACATATCATTTTAGACTAGCTCATTCCCAGAAATTCAAATGTGAAGTTGTTTTTTACCTAAGATTATTTGTTTAGGAGAGAGGGGCTCTGAGACCTGGGATTTGGGGAAAGGTATTGGGAAAGGGATACGCTAAGGTAATTATGGACTTTTAAACGCTTTCCTGTAAAATCAAGAAAATGGACAAAACCCGTTGAGACTTTTCCTGTGGTCTTCAAGTGACATTCATATAAACTGCAATGGTAATATCATTTAAGTGAGGATGACAGGAGGCTACAGTTTGCACTATGGACTTTAGAGCGGCACAATGAGGATCCATCTTTTCCTTTGTGTGAGTCGTTTTGTGATGAGGCCCTCTTTATGTCCATGGTGAGAACAACAAGCTAAACCATCGTCATTACTCATTGGTCTCACGCCAGCCCATCATGGACAGTAGACAGTAAAACAAGTGGCTTGAGCAAGGTCATGGTGTGATGTGAGATTGAGACACACGGATTGTGGGGCCGGTGTTCATCCGTGGCAACTTGGCTATGAAAGATACCTAGATATACCACCTTCTTAAAAATCACTGTCTTGGATTTAGGTCGAGAAATATAAATCGGAAGAGGTCTTGTGACATGTCGTTCCCAGAAATTCAACTGTAAAGTCTTCAGGACTTAAATATTGATATGTGGCTCCCTGTAGTATGTGACCAATGCGGCGGTTATTGGCCGCACACAAAAAGCAATTAATTTTACACAACCCTGATGGACCCTGAGTAACACATGGTGTTTACGAATGATTCAAGCATTCTGGATCCGTTGCCGGACGTGGTGCAAGTCGTTGATGGTTCAAGCATTCTTGATCCGTTGCCGGACGTGGTGCAAGTCGTTGTTGGTTCAAACATTCTGGACTTGTTGCCGGACATGGTGTAAGTCGTTGATCGTTCAAGCATTCTGGATCCGTTGCCGGACATGGTGTAAGTCGTTGACTTTTTCCCGATACACCATATTTTCTAATGGTTCCAGAGATGGAAACCAAGGGGCATGAGATCAGGTAAACGTAGGGATCATTCTCACCAATCGATCGAATATCCCGGAAATTGGAGATCCAACCACCCTCACACCTTTACAGCGTAATGCGGGAGTGCACAATGCTGCTGAAGAAAACAGGAAAAGCCCCCTTCAAGATTCAGCAGTGAGTGTAACATTGTTGCGAAGGATGTCCAGGTATCGTTCACCAAAGTTGTCATGGATGAACGCCGGCCTCACAATTCGTGTGCCCCAATCCAACACCTTACTCACACCATCGGTTTTATTGTATTTTGTATATGATTAGCTGGCATCAGGCCAATAACGATGGTTCTGTTTATTGTCCTCACCGTGGACATAGATAGGGCATCATCGCAAAACAACTCACACAAAGGAAAAAAAAAAGGACCCTCACTGCACTACTCCAAAGTCCATAGTGCAAACAGTAACCGCCTATCACCCTCACTTAAATGTTTTTTGCCATTGCAGCTTATACGAATGCCACTTAAAGACAACTTGGAAAATAATGTGCTTTGTCCATTTCCTTGATTTTACACAATACCATTTTAAAAGTCCACAATTAGCATACCCAAACATCAAAGAAAGATTTACTTGTAACAGACGAACTATATTCTCTTCATGCATAATAGTTTGTTAAAAAGGCCTTTCAAAGAACAAACAGATGGTCCTATTATCTCAATTTGCCCAAAATTGGACAAAGCACGTTCTTTTGCTGTGATCTTCAGTTGTTTTCATGCTGTATCCTTAATACGAATTTCCGACTCACAACTGGTATCGTCTGTAATCGTCGAGTACTGCGTGTAGACCTCTTCACAATGATTGCCACAAGTGTCGTTGCTGTGTTTTCATTGACTACGGTCCTTGGTTGTGCACTACGTCCACTGTTACACAAAGATCCTCTCCTCAAATTTCTTCGATACCTTCAATAAGGTTGCGTGTGCTCTGTCTGTTCTCTGCGAATGGCGCACGTTGAACTCAGTTGCAATTACTCAAGTGTTTTGACCACCACTCACTAGCACAATCTCGGTCCGTTCATGAAGGGTTAGTACCATGCTAAATCACTTGCAACGACAGAATGACAAAACCATTATCTTTCGCCATATCTCAATTTTCAAAGTCGCTTTCCCCTAAACAAATAATCTTAGGTATAAAACAACTTCACATTTGAATTTCTGGGAATGAGCGAACATAAAATTATGTCACATGATACCCTTCCTATTTAAAATTCTCCACATTAATTCAAGACGGCGGCTTTCAAGATGGCCGACATAAAGCCCATGCTTACTCCATAGATATCCAACATTTGGTCTCACCCCCCTATTGCCATCTTCGACTTACCACAGCGTTTCTAGACTTTTGCTTCATCTTAAACTCAAAACAAGTTTATATAATATTTTTTTTTTATTCGAATTTAAATTGGCAACATTAAAACCAGTCATAACATTGTAACCGTTCTTTCTAGGTGATAAATGGTAATAGTGACTCAGATAAAAAACAATACGATCTTTCACTTTATACTCCTACAAAATTTTTGTACGGGCCACCGTTTATGAGATAAATATGAAAAAAAAAAACTTTTTGGAGCCATTTATAAAAAAATAACGACCAGTTTTCTGACTCTAAACGATGTAAATTTCTGTATGTTATTCAGCACATTTTTCTGCATAGGATAGCAAAATATAATTTTTATTGCTGTCTTTATCTTAAATCGAATTTTCCTTCGACTATTTCATTGAAATAGAGCACAATCAAGATATACGGGCCGAAACGCGACGAGATGACTGGAGAATGGAGGAGACTGCATAATGAAGAACTCCACAGACTGTACGATTCACTAGATGTTGTAAAAATAATGAAATCGCGACGACTAAGGTGGGCAGGCCATGTAGCTCGGATGGGGGAAAAACGAAGATTATATTCTATCCTGGTTGGAAGACCGAATGGAAGGAGGCCATTGGGAAGATCGAGACGTTGTTGGGAGGACAATATTAGAAGAGATCTTCGAGAAGTAGGTGTTCGTGATGAAAACTGGCTTGATGTTGCCCAGGATAGAATCCAATGGCGAACGTTTGTTACTGCGGCGATGAACTTGCGAGTGCCATAAGCCATAGAGTTAGTTAGTTAGTTAATGATGTTTGCAGCTACATTACGCTGCTATAACCTTATATATTGTGGCGATATATTAATCATTTCAAAGTCGATAAAATTTCCTACAATTTTCATTCGAACATGTTTCTTTCATTTTGCCTCTGCTGACATGTACGAGGTTAGGAAGAAAATATATTACCCAACACAGATCACAATTTTTTATT
>JAGDQP010064583.1:0-11549 GCA_022664845.1 Lepisma saccharinum | reverse complement strand
AACAAATGATCAATCGTTCCCAGCAATAAAAGAAAGCAGGATTTTTTCTTTATTGTACAGTTCCGCTCAAACGTTTTGACCGTATCAAGTCTTTTTCACTCGAATGACTCACGTAAGGGGGAAAAAACCATTAAGCATGAATGTACAGTGGACGAAAAAAGTTTCTACACTTTGATGAAAATCCTTTCAATGATAAATTTCTGTCTCCGTCTGATAATTTCACGAATTTTGTTTAGGTCTTGTCTTTTTTTATTCGGCCGAAACTGTTTTTCGTTCATTGTACAATAAAGGTAAAAAGAAAATAATAAAAACTTGAATATTATTTACACAAATAACGCTTTAAAAGAAATAAGTAAAGTGAAATCTTTTGCAGGGACGTATTTAGAGTTGGGTCCGAACCCCCTCTTCCGAAATTCATGTTCGTTGTTGTTGTAAAATTAGTACAATTTTAGCCAGAAATTATATGCATTTTACGTAAATCTAAAACCCAGACAGACCTTTAAATTAAACACTATATTAAAAACTAACATACACTGTAGTAACATTACGGAAATTATGTGAAATACTGGCCAAGCCTACGTCACGTCTTTATAAATAGCTAATCAGCTGTTCTTGGCAGTTATTGCGGAAGGAGTGTTCCTAATTTTCACTTGAAATTATTTTTATTAGTGTAGGACAACTGTACGAAGGTTTAGCGAAAAACTGGTAGGATATAATATATCGAAGATTATCTCCTGGCATTCAGTAAACGTCATTTGTGTAAATCGTATCCTTGCTTTTTAATTAATATCTTTTATAGTGAACAAGATAAGCTAATACTTGAAAATGCAAAAAATAATACATAAATAAACATTTTGCAAATATGAAATGTTCTTAGAAATGTATGATTACATAGATAGTGCTCTTGAAAGAATAGCGTACAGAAAGAAATCTAAAGTTTTATTTTAAGAAAGAAAGTACCAAGAATATTTTTAATTAGAACAAGTTTGTTTTGTTTCGACCTTATGAACAATCTCCTCATCTTGACGTCATAAGAGCGAAGAAAGTAAATTCTGTAACAATAGCTACAAGAAAGCAACTATATTATGAGGAAGGGGAGACCCGTTTACATTTTTCAAGTACATACAAGGATAATACTGAATCATTATGAAAATTACAAGTAAAAAGTATTCTTGAGACGTTATTAAAAAGAATCAGCACTCTTTTTTGACTCGCTGTAACTTGGACTTCATAAAAAGGTGCAAAGGAATCAACGATATTACGTCGAGTAACATATTGTATTGGTTAATACCGTGTTCAAATAGCTTAATTGCATTCTTTTTTTCAGTGTTCATGATAGTGACATGTGGTGTTACAAAATGGACGATCCATTACCATTAAAAAAAATAAAATAAATGTAAGCTCGTTCTTCTAGATCTTCCGTATATGTAGAGAGACTTATTGTACAACATTCATACATTTTTACGAAAAAAAAAGTATTGTTTTTCTATTCTGGCTGAAAAAAAGATGATATTTAAGAGTAGTATGCCAACAATAAGCTACCAACTTCTAAAGCTTTCTTTATTGTATATAAATTCATATCGGAACACAAAATAAGACTGTAAATGTAAACAGAATAGTGTGAATAATCTCTCAGTAGAGCAGGATAAGTAAATTCATTTTTTCTATTTAGCGGTGTACCTTTTTCGATTTTAAACAATTAGTGCACATTATTTTCCCCCCATGTAATGTCTATTATGAGATACATAATTCCGATATATAGAGGGCTGATTAAATCTGTAATGTTTTTGAGTGCCATAATGCATTCTGACGAATAATGGTTCGTGGAAATGTTTCTTTTTGTATTCCTGCTACTACTGCTTGTATATATATGTATATGTATGTAATGAGAAATCCGAATACTCTGTAATCATTGTCCCAATAGTATTCGAACTGTCATGAGAAGATATAGACCAACTGCACTGATAAATGGGCTTAGTTTGTGTTGTTTACTGTTATCACCACCAGAGGCAGGTTTTTTTTTTATTCTTACCATATCCAGTGGCTATAACTCAAGTGCCAGAGCGTTCGAATCTAGCAGCTGGTTACCTAAGCTTTTTCCTTAGTCATATCAGAGTAATGCCGAGATGGTACCTTCAGACTAAGCCCTGGCTGGCTTTGTTACCACATCCCTCTCCCTGTTCTATCCTGGGCTAAAGATGCCTAAAGGCTATAAATTCAATTCATAGTTGAGACGTTTTGGCTTCACTGCTTGTTCGCTTTTCATATCTTCATTGCTTCCCATGTGCTTAAAACTGCATACTTACTCGCCTATCTTGATATCCTCTGCGCTAGAAACACGATTTCTGTTTCACTGATATTAGCCTGGATATCCAGGGTTCGCAAGTTTAAGTTCAACTTTTCAGTACACTATATTCTCGCCAACTACTTTTGATTTCCATTTTATTGCGCGCAAGAGGTATTCACAAAGCAATAATCATTTTAAATAATTACGCTGAGTTCTCATTTATGCAGTATTATTAACATGTGAGTTATTTGTAAGCAATAAGCTAGTACAAATACGTTATGTAGTACAAAAGTTTTTTTTAACGTCTGGGAGAAGTTACATTTGAGGTATCAGGAACAAACATATACCATCTTTGTGGGGAAGGGGTGATTTTGCACATAATCGCACGCAGTAAAAGGTGTAACTTAATCGTTTCAAGATAATGATCGAGCGACAGAGCTTTCAAGGCAGTATTATTCAAGTGTAATACGTCTTTTCATTTCCCCTTCAACTGCATCATTGAATATACAATGTCTACTTCCTTTTATTGTATGCACTGTTTGTTGTTCATCTGTTACATTCAGTAGCGATGACCACAGAATCCTCCAGGTTTCGTATATCCGGATGCATGGATCGCTGCGTTTTTTAATCGCAGATATCCGGATTCATAATTCAAAACTGGATTTTGACTCCACGGATGCGGACTTGAGTTATATGATGTATATTATTACCCTCAGCAGAATAGAAATGGATACAATTAACACACCATTTTATCAATGTCACTACGAGATCGAGAATTATACTTTCGTTATCAAATACAGCAACCGAATCAATTTCAAAGAAAGAAACGTGTATTCATCCAGTTTGTTTTTCTAGCTCACATGAAGTTGACATAAGTACACTAACAGAAGGATATTCACGTATTTATTTCTCTTAATATTGTTCAAAAAAAGAGTGGGAACATGTAGTCTTGTAATATGACACAGATGTCCAAAAGCATCAGTTTTGGATCCGGGTTTTAAATATCCTTTAGCGACAATCAACAGTATTTCTTCATGTCTTAACGTTTTACCCACTCTATATCAGAAGCACATGTTAAGGTTAATGTAAAGCAACGATCTCCAACAAAAAAAAGATGGCAGCACTACCTCCGCAAATGTCTAATGTATTTTTATCGTTGCACGAAATTTCCTTGCTGCTCCTACAAATTCAAGCCTAGAGAGTTCAAACTTTCAGGGAAGAAAGTTCATAACCAATTCAAGAGAAAATACCGATTTTTAATTTTCTTTTTTGCTCCATTGTTGAAAGGGCTTCATTTTACAACAGCAACTTCAACAATGAAGAAAAACGAAAATAAAAAAAATGGCGTTGATCAAACTCTTGAATTGGTTTGAACTTTCTTCCCTGAAAGTTAGAACTCTCTAGGCTTGAATTTGTACGAGCAGCATTGAAACTTCGTGCAACGATAAAAATACATTACACATATACAGAGAATAGTGCTGCCATCTTTTGTTGGACATCGTTGCTTTACATTAACCTTAATTTCCAATCCATTTTATTAATTCTTCGTAATACCCAGCTTTCCACTTCATAGAACTCACTATTCTCTACAAAACGTATAATAAAATCTAGTGGTCAACTGTCCTTATCTGTGCATCCTCTTGCATGATTGTATATTGTTGGAACTGGACTCCCTCAGTCGTCAAGATGTTGCGACATTTACGTAAGCAGCTTCCTCCAAGGCTACGTTGAGCTCGAATTAGCGAGACAATGCTTCCTGTGTGACTTGATACCTTTGCCATTGGCTTGATGTAACCTTAAACGAAATGATAGTAATCTAGGATATTTCTGTGGTGTTAATATCGATAAGCAGCACAAACTAATCTCTTCTATCTTCTTTGTATTTCATTTTACACTTTTTCCAAAGATTTTCTGGGTAAAGAAGTAGTCCACCAAATATATAGTGAATGAAGTATTTAGAAATATTGACCGTGTAAAAATCCATAGCTCTGATAATTTTTATTACTCATGTAAATGTACAAAAATGAAAAGACTACATTTTAAGTTAAATAAGAAATCTTTGAACAGAAATTCTATGTAACAGACTAGTTAGATGAAAGCATATATTGTAAACATAAAAAAAAAAAGATGATTTGTACTATATTGTAAAGAGAGAAAGCGTGAGAGAAACAGGTGTATGTAATAGTAAACATAATATATGGAATCTCAACTAAGGGTATATGCATAATAATAAATAAAGAGATGTTTTATGAATATTGTGCAAGGCTTCCTTTCAGTTGTCAACCTTCTCTTTTTCAACATAGCTATAATACTATATAAAAAAATTCATGGTACTACTTGTCATGGTACACCTTCATACCAATTTTCTAGCTTCAATGGTTTGGAAATTTATTTTCTGGGCGGCCATTTTCGATCCAAGTTGACTACTTTTTTAACGTTTTCTTATATCGTCGTGACTTACATGTGATGGTACACGTTCATGTAAAATTTCATTTATCTACTAGCTCAAACGGTGTGGAAAATGGGTTTTTGGGGCGGCCATTTTGAATCCAACATTGCGACTTTTCCGAAATGTTTTAATATTTTCCTAAGCTACTCGTAATAATGCAGCTTTATACCAAATTTAGTATCTCTAGCTGAAACTGTGTGGGAAATGGATTTTTTAGGTCCGCCATTTTGGATCCAAGATGGCGTCCTTGGATACATTGTGTAACATTTTAGTAACCTACTAGCGATAATGTATCGTCATACCAACATTTCAGTACTCCCAGCGGTTTAGGCTCTATTCTATACAACAGGTTTGGCGGCCATTTTGAATCAAAGATGGCGACTTTTTCCCTTTACCTACTCATGGTCCTACACCTTCATACCAAATTTGGTGTTTCTAGCTCGAGTAGTTTGGTCTGGGAATTTACACGGGTGAGTCAGTGGAAGGAAAGTCTGAAAAAGATTATCAAGGAGTCTATTTTACAGCACATAAGTCAAGAGTTATTCTGACGTGGCATCTTGTATGGATAGTAGAGATTGTTCTGATATGACTAGCACAACTAGCGGAGATTTCATGAGTCGGATCAGGAAACAAATCAACCACTACGTAATGGTTGATCATACAACACAATGATAAGAGAGACCACCCAACGCTGGACGAGAAATCCATGCTTTTTTGTGGTTTCGTTTTTTAAACGTGATCTTCGGACTTTGTATAATAATAATAATAAAAACATCTAACGTAATTTTTATAATCAATTTCCATGATGTTCGTAAAATGCCGAAAATTCGTATAACGAAAAAATCTAACCTGACTTCTTGTGAATTTTGTAACATAATAATAATAATAGCACTTAAGTTTTATTTAACTCATATTTATGGGTTAGATAGGCACCTACGGCCTAAGCCTGTCACTTGCAGTCCCTCAGACATGTCACGGCTTAGGTATAGCTGAGTGTCTGGGCAATAATCTAGACGCTATATTTCCGAAATTCCTTTTTCCGTAACTGTAGTAGACATTTCCCGACGTTTCTACTCTCACGACTGCCGCGAAATTAAACCACGTTGAGAGGTCCCGCTTTATATGATTGCCATAACTTTGAAAACGCACGGATGCAGTGAGATGGTAAGTCTTAACGGAATTAACGTCGCCTGCATTTCTAGTAAGTTCTTTATTAGGAATCCCCAACCAGTCGCACACCTGAAAGTTTACATTTAGAAGGAAAAAAAAAATAAGCCTCTTATCATGAATCATTCTTTTGGATAAGATGACAGAAATTCAATGAGACGAAGACTGAAGCCAATCACAGTGTCTACAAGAACAGTAAAATGGAAACCTCTTCGGGCGCCCATTCATAAAACGAAGTAGTTGGGGACCACCGCTAGTTTTATCATCATTTCCTTGTACGTCAACATCTTGAACTATCTTCTCTAGGAACTTTGAAGTCAGGTCCACAGAACTGATCTACGCATTCGGAAACTTCCATCTAACCATAGCCGCAGTACATCATCATTTATCCAATACACAATATAGTTTTTGAGCAACCATACACAAGAGTAAAAACAATAGGGCTTTAGCGAGTTTCAGAAGAAAAGAAAATGTTGTAATTCTTCAAACAAGATGGCGAGAGTTCAATCTTTTGCAGCTTATTTCTGAGTTGACTTCATTTCTTATTCTCTCAATGAAAAGATGGGAAATGGACCAAAATATAATCTAATGAACGATGCAACACAAAGGGGATTTAAGGTGATTTGCTGTCTTTTTTCGTATTACAAGATTACAAAGACGATGCATCAAACTTGAACAACTGACTGCTGCTGTTTGATGAATCGTCCGCTACGTGTCGCCACTGTCTCTTCAATCTTGTACTTTGTGAACACGTGCACTTCGCTCTCTTCCTCTACGCATGAATACGTGCAACTGTGTGCACGAAATATCGTAGTGACTTTTATATATGTGAATAAGTGTGTGATCTAATACGGAACATATACGCTGTAAATATTTTCCTTCATTTTTTCTCTTAAATTTACCTTAAATTGCCCTCCCGGCTTTCCTTTGTGCTATATATATATATATGTATATATAAACCTCGAGTCAATAGACAGTGAAAGAAATAGTTTCGTAATCTGTATTAGTCTTCTAACAACAGAACCCTTGACACGCTATCTGGATGGTAACTTTCGATACCCAATACTGGTTTAAATATCACATGACTTGTACCACACATGCTTCTACCTTCCCTCTTCTATACTACTTTTACGTTTCAAACAACTGAAGACGATCTAAGTATGGATCGAAACGTTTAAAAATATAAATTTTGTAGAACTTCGAGCCGGAAACACACGTTAAACTTACACACACTGATCACACACTAGGGTATTTTACAAATGAGATTCACTCATTGTCAGAATACCCAGAGAATCATGCCTCACAATCATCAAATAGCCTTCACTCAACACAAATGGATAAAGGAAACTTACGTACGACTTAGTATTGTAACTTTCACCTAACGTAGCACCTACCGCGCACATCCGTAATAATACAATAACGGAGGTTAATTTTCACCACCTCTGTACATCAGATGTCTCTATATTTTCCTACATTTACATACCACAAGTTACAACTAAAGTCACTATACAGTTCCATTTTTTCCACGAGGTAATATACTGTATATATTCCACATACCTATATGAAGTCATCCTGCATAAAAACTAAATGTAGCCTTAGGATAGCTATCTGATGAAGGACTGGTTCATAACAGTAATGATCACGGCAGTTGTAAGTTGTGACGTAATACGTGCTGTGTAAATAAAACTTCCAAATCGCTATTTATAAGTTGGTAGCGTGGTTCAGTGGATAAAAGGACTGCTTGCTACGTAGGAGGGCCGGGTTCGAACCCCGGCAGGGTAAAAAAAAATATTTTTTTTTCGTTATATGCGATACACTGACTCACGGCCGGGACCATTACTGTTAGGATCCAGACGTATCTGATATCTCGCTCCACTATGCCAGATAAATATGTATAGGTACTTATCTTGATTCTTTCGTACCTCAGACATTCCATGTAAATATTGCGTTTCTTTACCCTGAGGAATCCTCGAGACAAAGGAGAAACGTAATTAAATGTGAAACTTTCCACCACCCACAACCTGATCACACTCGTTTTAAAAATTAGTACAGCATCTCACGCCAAACTGACACTTTTAAAATTATTTTTAAATACTTGACACACATGAGTAAAACGATACAAGTAATGTTGAAACTTGTGGAGGTGATTATTCACAGCAAACCAAGAATTCCTTTTAACAATTCTGATTTCGTAGTAGCTACAGGCACTCAAAGTGAAAGCGGCATCATTACATATGACATCACATCGACAAATAATGACGTAAGCGGGGTCGCCCTAGCAAATTACACTCGAAATAGTGCCCAATACATCTAAATTAAGTTATGTTTATCATTGGTGAATGCAGAACACAGGGGATTCTATGCTTGCCTTATTAAACCACTAATTTCCTTGACAATGAAATTCGTTGCGAAACCTGTATATACGGCACTCAGTGAATCAAAAAAACATTGCTTAATTAGACGTATTAGTTTAAGATATAACGTAATTTACGACGATGCCTCCGAAACTTCTCCGCCTGTAGGTTCGAAACTACGCATAATTTTCAATTTCGTCACAGGAAGATTTTTGTAATTAATCCCCTCCCGAAGTTTTCACCATTATTTCGGAGACACCCTGCATGTATGTATGGCTGTAATGAGTACTGACTAACATACACCTGTTGTCATGACGCCTGCCAGAAATTATCAGAGAGGAAACCACGCTAGGAGCTGATGAGTGGCATAGAAGTACTCATCAAGTCAATGGCTTTGAAATTCTTTAATTATGACCTCGTCCTTGAAGGGGAGAATGCTATTCAGTCATTTTATATATATATATACACACGAGGGAATGTCAGTAAATAAATGGGTTACAAATCGCTACAGAAATTAAAATGCTTGAAATACTTACGTGGCAACCATTTTGTTTACCTTTTGTTCACAAAAAATGCACCATGTCCTCTAACGTACATTCTTTAGTACAGCAGTCATTTTCATACTACAATAACGCCCTCAATGATCAGTGTGGCGCTGCTCACTGATTCAGAACGAAGTATGCATATGCTGCTACCTAGTGACAAATTTTGAAACTACTCACGGAGTCATCCTCCACCAGTTTGTAACCCATTAACTGACTTTTCTTCCTATATTCTCACGGAATCTGATTGACGATGCTACATAAATGCACGGTTGTGACCTTTGTTTGGACATTTGTTACTATGGCAACATACTGAAGTAACGTACAACTTCGACAGCCTATTACACTACTAACGATACAAGGAAAAAAAACACTTTTAAAAATTAAGTCTATTCATTTTACAGATTGAAGATTTATTTTAACAATAAATAAGGTAACTTAATTTAATTGCACACAGCAGCAGGAATCCTACACCGCAAAATGTCTTCACAGGAGGCAACTCACGTTAATACTATGCTTGATTGTTCCTAGATTGAGTCGTCCTTCCTTCTTCCGTTCTTTCCTGTTGTCCATAGCTTCTGAACTACATTCTCGACACTGGTTTAATTCCAAGGATATTGAACCCTTGAGCCATGACAGCAGCGGTGATTTCACACAACAGAATTCGGCCCATATTTACAGACTTAATTTCACCTGCAAAAAAAAAAGAGGAATAAACATACTGTAAAAACAATCCTAACATTATCACTTCCAATCTTTAAAAAATATCGCAGTTTATCACATCTTCAGCTTAATTATAAATAAAAGCACTCCATACAACGAAAATTACTTTGTTACAGTATGGGTAATATAACTATCCTTGGGGGAAATATGTGATACAAGCTTTAAGCTCACTCGTCCAGTTTACTTGACGGGATTTGTGGGTCCCGTGGAGAAGGGAAATGAGTGGACCTTGGCTCTGCTGTCAAATTCCCATTTACTGACCTTCAAGAATGTAAGTCATATCGATTGTAATACACAGCAGACGGGTGGTGAACAAATTTTCAATCGGAAATCTTGGTTCCACACGTCAATTAAATGTGGGCGCACACAGATTCTTATATAAAAAAAATACACCAATAAAATAAAATACACTTACATAAAGTAAGCATTTATGTAAAACGAAAACTTAGCGCCAATCTTATGATGTTTCTTCCTTACGTAAGTGTACAACAGCACTCGGAAGCTTTGTTCCAACTAGCATATCGCTGCAGACGGTATGCTAGGTAATATTCCATAGAGTTTGCAATTACAAGATGAACTACTGTCCGCCATTTTAGTAAACACTTACAAATGCTCAAAAAAATTAGTGAATTTACTTATTGGTTTGAAGTTTTTAATCCTCATCTCGACTATGTTTTTTCCAGATATTTTTCTTTTTTTAAATTCCTTATTATCTGCAAAATTTTCTGATTTTGCAGGTTGAGACAATTTCCGTGACTTTTCCAGGTTGAGTGGCTACCCTGTTGGTATTATACGAAAGATAATGCGATTAACTGTTTCTATAAACATGGTCTTAGGTGAGAAAAAAATTAATTAAAAAAGGATTTTAAAAGACACGTTTTTTAAAGATGGACTAAAAAGTAAAAAATAATAAATTGAATTTATCTTATGAATCGGAAGATAAAAGCGTGGATGCTCTTAGATATTATGATAAGGTAAGCAAGAGCACCCACGCCCGATTCATAAAATTAATTCATTTATTATTATTATTTTTTTTTTTTTTTTACTTTTTAGTCCATCTTTAAATAACGTGTTTTTTAAAATCCTTTTTTAATAATTTTTTTTGTAACCAACTCTTGGTCATACACCTTTATAGTGAATACTCATTTCTTTAGACTCAGCGGTTTGAAAAATGTTTTTGGCGGCCATTTTGGATTAAAGATGGCGACTTTTTTTTAACGTTTTATTATATTATCGTGACTTACTCATGATGGTACAACCATCATTTAAAATATCATTTCTCTAGCTCGAATGGTGTGCAAAATGATATTTGGGAGGCCATTTTGAATCCAAGATGGCAACTTTTTCAAAATGTAATATTTTCCTAAACTACTTGTTATGATACACCTTTATGCCAAATTTCGTATCTCTAGCTCAAACGGTGTAGAAAATTATTTTTTGTCCGCCATGTTGGATCCAAGATGGCGTCTCTGGAGAAATTTGGTAATATTTTCGTAACCTACTAGTGATAATGTAGCTTCATACCAAATTTCACTTCGCTATCCCCAGCGGTTTAGACTGTGTATTCTATAAAACAATGGGATTGGCGGCCATTTTGGATCCAAGATGGCGGTTTTTTTTCAAAATGTCATAAGTTAATATTGCATTATCATCCAGTTCTGAGCTATGTTTAAAGTCTGAACAAACAGTGACCGTTGATTCAGAACGTTATGTGACTATGTTGGAAGGCCTTGTTGAGCAAAAGTTACGACAGCTTGGAATTGGCCCTGAAAACATATATATCCAGCAGGATGGAGCAACAGCCCACACCACGTGAAACAGTATGGCTGTAGTGCGTAAAATGTTCGGAACTGTTAACTCTCGTTTCAGCGACATCGCTAGGCTAGCTCGGTCGCCCAACCTCAGTGTACCCGACTTTTTCCTGTGGGGCTTACTGAAAGACCGTGTGTACCAGAGGCATGTCACGAGTATTCAAGAACCCAAGCAAGCCATTAGTGACGAAGTTGCAGCCATTGATGAGGACCTAC
>JAGDQP010064582.1:0-11549 GCA_022664845.1 Lepisma saccharinum | reverse complement strand
TATTGAAGGGAATGTAACCAATGTTGCTGATGGTTACATGAAATGTGTAGTTAAGAAGTAAATGTAGGGAAATAACGAGGTCTTGGAAAATACATACTTTGTATCTTTCAAATAAATTAGCTTTAGAAGTGTTTTTGTTTACCTATATGGTTGTGCCTGAGCGCCATACTCAGGGTCACAGCCATTTTAATTAGGTGTAGTACCACTGATGAGCAGGAAGACCTCAGCTGTGGCACCATGATTTGTTGTATGCAGACGATTGCTGTAAAGAGAGTGAAGTCCGCTTCCAGACACTCCATTACATTTGGCGCCCAGCGTAAGACATCGAACATGGATCTTGAGATTACCAGAAGAGTGACATCTAGTGATGATAATATATCTACTGAATCATAAGTTACGATGATGCAACACAATGATGAACGAAATAGGAAGAAAACGAGAAAGTTGAAAGTCACGGAAAGGGAATAATACCAGAAGTGAGTGTGGTTGACCCAATAGATGAGGTCGGTAAGGAGACAGAAATGCCGAAGAAGAAAAGGAGGATATGAAGAGCTGCAAATAAAGATGGAAAAAAGTACAGGGAAAAGGTCAAGGAAAAAGTGGAATCGAAAAGGAAAGAATAAATAAAGGACAGAGTGAAGTAGAGGAAGGTGAAATCCGAATTGGTGAGAAGAAGAAAGGAAAATTTAGAACATGAGGCAGAGGAAGTCAAAGACAAAAGAAACAATATAGGAAAAGTACAGAATTCAAAAGGGGTAAAGTGCCTAATCCTTTAGCCGTAAAACCTTTAAATTTGTATTTAGCAATATCGATATCAACAACAGAAGTTGATTAATCATCTATAACAGAAGTTAGAATGGTTGATGCTAAATATCGTCGTCGGAACTGCAATACACGTGGGAAATTTTATGCGTTTGTTTTCCTTTGTTATATCCCCATGACAGAGGATATATGTGTTTTATCTTTCAAAGTTTTTTAATTTATTATTTCTGTTTTTATAATTATTACTTGTTATTTTCATCGAGGTCTATGCGTAACGATACTGGAGTAACTGTAGTGTTGAAAGATAGACTCCAAAGCAAATATTTAAACTCGTTTGTCCACTTCCAGTCTAATGCAACGTGAACCAAATTTTCAGTTCTCAGTTTTATACGCTTCTTATCGCTGTGTGGCTCGTTTTTTGATTTAAGTCTTAATTCCTGAGTTATTCATATAATAGTGTACCGTACTCTACATCATATAATAGAAAATACTACAAATAATATTTACTTTTTTTTGCAAGAATTAAGACATAAATAAAAAACGGCCACACAGCGATATAAAGCGTAAAAACTGAGTTGGAACCGAAAATTTGGCCTTCCTCCGCTCCCTAGCTTCATATATTCATGAAATTTTCAATGGCAGCAGTCAGTCCAGTTTCGCTTTTAGATAGAAGTTATTGGTTATTTTGTGAAAAGGGTAATACTCAATCATGGATCTCGAGACGCGAGACTGGGACCTACTTCTTGTGACTCGAAATTGAAGCCAGTGCAAACCAAGATCACCTGGAAGGTGAAATTGATTAAAAAAACAACCAAACGTCACGTTCCGTACAATACCTTATTTACAATATTCCAATCTTCCTTCTCTCTTCCTTAGCTAGATCTTCATCCATTCTTTGCCTTTACACAGCCAGGCATAGGCCAACCAATAAGACGCAAGTAAATCCCAATTCACCAGGCAAGATTAATCGAAAACCGGCGTCAAGTTGTTCCAGCTTAATTGTATTGGGCCAGTCGATCCGTCTCCCGTATCTAAATCCATGATACTCAATAAAATGAAGTATGACGTCATTATATGAAGCAACCGTATAATGTTTCTAATCAGATGCTGGGAGCTGTTTTGACTTGTACGTACCATAATGAGCATGGGGAAAAAGTTTATCCGGCCAAGAAATAGTGACGTATTTATTTGAAGGACATGACAGTAACGGGTATGATGGTGAAGGTTATGTGTATTTTCAACTGCTAGTTATAACAAAACCAGTTTGCATTTTTCGTCAATGATTCCCACAGTGGTCTTCCATTGTAATATTTGAAACTGGAGCTTTGCCCATCGAAGATGATCCTGCAGCTGTGACGAGCACAGATTGAAGTGCAAATATTTTAATCAGTGATCAGGTCACAACTGAAAAGTTTAGTATTCCAGTGGAGGAGTCTCAGCTATTTGGCTTACCAACCCAAGAAGTCCATGAAAGTGCAGAAGATTCTGAAGAGAACATCACGCAGAACTCCAACCCAGTTATAGATGTAAGTGCTGACATTGTATCCATACGTAAACGGAAGTCTCGTACATCATTCAGAGAAGAAAATAAACAAAAGAGATTAAAAGGTGAGCAGTATCAGATGTATTATCAATGGTGTTTGGATACTAACAGTCCAACATGAAGTATTCGGATGTTTGAAAAAGTACTGAAGAAGAAAAACTTTGCTATTTGTCAACCTATAAAAAATCTATGTGACACTTGCTACCAATTTGATAGCGGAAATATGCTATTAGAAGAATATGAAGATCACAGAAAGAAGAAAGAAGAGGCGCAGGCAGCAAAACGTCAAGCGAAGGAGTCTGCAAGTGAACGTAAAATGGTAATTGAAGTTGATATTGAAGCAACTCCTCTTTGTCCAAGATTGAAAGTCAGTGCTTAATATTATAAGCAAAAGCTGCAGCTCCACAACTTTACAATGTACAGATTAAATGACAAGGCAGTTAATCTCTACGTATGGGATGAGGAAAATGGAGGAGTGAGCAGTAACGAATTTACAAGTTGCCTTCATGACTACATCACTGCCCTTCCTGCGACATGCAAACATCTGGTGATTGTTTCAGATGGCTGCAACTACCAGAATCGCAACAAAACTCTGTCAAGCATGTTATCTGACATGGCACAACAAAGATCGATGAAAATCGAGCAACTAATTTTGGAAAAAGGGCACAGATACATGGAAGTCGATTCCATTCATTCTTCCCTGGAGCATTACTTCCAGCCACCAGTTCTATCACCCAGTGATTATGTGTCCACGAAGAAACTTTAGATTATACCTTCTTCAAAGATTTTGACTCTACAGTCCATACGACCTGGCCGAAAGTCAGGGGATCCAGTCGTGACAGAGCTGAGAAGTCTTCTGTATGAAGTAGAAGGTACCATCAATAATAAAATTCGTCACACCGACGACTGGGAGAGACTTCCACAAAGAAAAAAAAACGCCTAAGTCACATCGACTAGCACAGCTGCACGCCAAACCAATTGCAATTACAGAAAGCAAATATCAGCACCTCCAGGAATTACGAGCTTTTATTGATGATCGGGATATCCGAAACTTTTATCAGTCCTTGGAACATTAACTTGAAAATCATTATTGTCACAATAAGTTTTACTTTGCAGTTTCATTAGGTCAATGTTATTCATTATAATGGATCTAAAATGTTATATTAATTTTTCTTCAAATAAAAAAATTGAAAATCTGTAAGGTATTTTTTTTTTATTGTTTTCTCATAACAATTCACATTTGTTGATAATAAAAGTGTGAATTTTTTTTAAAAACGCAGAGTTTTTATTTATAACAATGGTCCAGTTTTACCATAGTTATAAGAAAAAATACCATTTGTCACAGTGGTAAAGGAGTGTATCATTATTAGCTATGTGGGAACAAATTCGTTTCATAACCCACTATGTGGTTCTGGTATATTATTTTATTATTTTGCTTTAAAACTAATTGTCTTTATATCAAATGGTCATGAAAAGTGTTTCTAAGCAACTACTATTACTGGTTTGAAAATGTACTTGGTAGCGCTAAATTGTAGTCGAGGAAACAGTTTTTTAGTCCTTCCTGAAAAATTCATATTTTGCCACATAGCGGGTATTGCAGTTCCGACGACGATATATTATTAACTTGATTCTGGAGTATTATAGCAAATGTTGTAGGAAGTAGATGTCAACATATCGTACCTATGTATGTGAAGAAGAGAAAGAATTCAATATTTTGAGGAGCAGTTATCGAATAGTATCAGATGAAGAGAAGAGGAAACTTGATAGAATGTGCCATAAATGGTTAACACTTAAGCTAAAAGTTAAAGAAAAAGTATGTTGCTTGTGGGAAAAGAGAAAATTGCGTAACATTGAGAAACGTAAGAACAGCTTCATAGCAAGAAGGTTAATTATTCAAAGAATACTGCAGCTCGTATATAAGCTTCGTAAGAGAACAAAAATGTGAGTAAATTTATGGATATCAGAAAACTGTACAGAAAACCAGTATAAAAACACCTTCGGGGTAAAGGGAAGAGTGACGCAAGAATTTTACTCACAAAAGAAGTGATATCCATTTTGCGAGTGATTTTCTATGTATCACTATGGCAAAAGTGTTTTCTTTGTAATAAAATTAAGAGATTTAGTATCCTGCCTTCGAACATAGTGACGCAAAGAAAATCACTCGCAAAATGGATATAACTTCTTTTGTGAGTAGAATTCTTGCGTCACTCTTCCCTTTACCCCGAAGAGGTTTTTATACTGATATCACTTATTTTGTAAAGCTGTCTATTAAAAGAAAGTGCATAGTCTTAATACAAAAAGTCGATTTTGGACCATGGTAGGCTCCGTATCTCGAAAACTGTAACTCCTTATAAAAAAATAAGCATTTTGTTTTACCCCAACTTGTTGGGGCCTGCAATTGTCCCCGAAAACCCCATAGTACCATATATTTTGGGAAAATACAGAAGAACACACAGAATCATTTGTGAAAATTCTGTGATTCGGCTAAAAATCATAACTTTTGAACCTCTTCACCGATTTTGACCTGGGATACACCGTTTGAAAGGCGTAGATTAATATTTCTTAAGTTTCAAGCATCTTTATGGTCTGAGGTCAGCGCTATGATCAGAAATGTAAAATTTTTATTTCTTTTTCGTACCGCCCTATGGGGTGCCAGGGAGGTCATCGACCCATTTGTTCTATGTCTTTGTATGGCAAAGAACTTTCAAATGCAAGTTCAAGCTTCAAAATCGGGCTTATAGTTCTCTAGATCCGAAACTAGCTGTATAAATTTGAGTGCCACTAACAGACTCGTTTGTGAATGTTACTCGAAGAACTACCGTTCATCATGATTTGTATATAGTGCTTAGAGTAAATATTTATTTAATGTGTAAATTACAAGACGCTTAAAAGGACTATTTCAATGACTCTTCGTGATTGAGTTATATGATTCGCAGCTGATAAAAATGACGAAAATGAAATAAATTTGAAGTTATTAATGGATGACTAAAGCGGTGATACCACATTTCGTCCACAAGACATTTCGTGCAAAAGACATTTCATCCAATCGACTTTTGGTCCAACGGATTTTTCGTCCACAGGACATTTGGTCCAAAGGACTTTTCGTCCAATACGCAGCCTAAACGGCTGGAGCTACTGAAACGAAATTTAGTAATGTGATACATTATCACTAGTAGGTTACGAAAATATTACCAAATGTCTCCAAAGATGCCATATTGAACCCAAAATGGCGGACCTAAAAATCAATTTTCACACAGTTTAAGCTAAATATCAAATTTGGCACGAAGGTTTAATATCAAGAGTAGTTTAGGAAAATGTTACATTTTCAAAAAGTCGCCATCTTGGATAAAAATGGCCACCACATTCATTGTTGTATAGAATACACAGCCAAAACCGCTTTGGCTACTGAAGTGAAATTTGGTATGAAGGTACATTATCATTAGAGAGTTACAAATTATTACAAAATGTATCCAAAAACGCCACCTTAGATCCAAAATGGAAGGCCCAAAACATTCCACACCGTTTTATCTAGAGATACGAAATTTGGCATAAAAGTGTATCATCAAGAGTAGGTTAAGAAAAATACAAAATGTTGAAAAAGTAGACATTATTTATTCAAAATGACCACCCAAATATCATTTTCCATATCGTCCGAGCTAGAGAAATGCAATTTGGTATGAAGGTGTACCATCAGGAGAAGGCCACGACAATATAAGAAAATGTTAGAAAGTCTCCATTTTTAATAAAAAATGACGACCCCAAAACCCATTTTTAAAAACACTGAGGCTAAAGAAACGAAATTCAGTATGAAGGCGTACCATCAAGGGTAGGTTAGAATAAATGGGGCAAACCTTCAATATGGAGGCGAAGCCCCCCCCCCCCCTGGGTTGTTGAGCGCAGATTGGCACCATGAGGGAAAGATGCCCAAGAGAGTAGCTACGATAAAGGGGGCGCAACCCCCAAAAGCCCCACGTTGGGGTGCAGCCCTCATGAGGGACTGAGGGCACCAAATCCACAGGGGGTTGCGCCCCTATAGGGGAGCTTTACCCCATTTATGGTGACCTATTCGTGATGATACGTCTTCGTACCAAATTTCGTTTCTTTAGCTTCAGTGATTTGAAAAATGTGTCTTGGGTGGCCATTTTGGATTAAAGATGGCGATGTTTCTAACGTTTTCTTATATTGTTGTGATCTACTCGTGATGGTACACCTGCATAAAAAATTTCCCTAGCTCGAATGGTGTGGAAAGTGGGTTTTTGGGCTTCCAATTTGAATCCAAGATAGCAACTTTTTCAAAATGTCATGATAATACACATGTATGCCAAATTTCGTATCTCTTGCTCAAACTTTGTGGAATCCACAATTTTGGATCCAAAATGGCGTCTTTAGATACATTTTGTAATATTTCCTTATTCTACTAGTAATATTGTACCTTTGCACCAAATTTGGTGTTTTAAGTCCCAGTGGTTTGGGCTTTGTATTTTATAGGACAATGGATTTGGCGGCCATTTTGGATCCAAGATGGCAAATTTTTCAACATTTTGTAGTATTTTTATAAACTGCTAGTGATCATGTACCTTCGTACCAAATTTCTTGTCTCTAGCTCAAACGGTGTGGAAAATGGATTTCTTAGGCCCTCCATTTTGGATTGAAGATGGCGACATTTTCAACATTTTGTAATATTTTCGTAACCTATTAGCGATATCGTACCTTCATGCCAAATTGCATGTCAGTAGCCCCAGCCCATTAGACTGTGTATTCTATCTAACAATGGGTTTGGCAGCCGTTTTGGATCCAAGATCGCGACTTTTTCAGTGTCGAATTTTTACCTTTACCTACTCTTGGTCATACATCTTCATACCAAACTTAGTGTTTCTAGCTCCAGTAGTTTGGCCTGGGAATTTTGATGATTAATGAATAAGTGACCATTGGGTTATATATGAACTCGTTTCGCTTCAGTAGTGTTGCGGGTTGCGCCCAGTTTATATTAATCAGAATCTCTCTGCGGGACTACACCGCCATGGTGTCCATCTGCAACTTCCCACGGGAGGGGAACTTCTCCCCAAAAGGAAGGTTTGACCCATTTATGTAACCTACTCCTGGTCATATACCTTCATAAAAAATTTTGTTTCATTAGCTTCAATGGTTTGGAAATTCGGTTTTGGGGCGGCCATTTTGTATCCAAGTTGACAACTTTTTGAACGTTTTCTTATATTGTCATGACCTACATCTGATGGTACACTTTCATGTTAAATATCATTTATCTAGCTCAATCGCTGTGGACAATGGGTTTTCGGGAGGCCGTTTTGAATCCAAGATGGAGTCTTTTCCATGTTGTAATATTTCCTAAACTACTCATCATAATGCACCTTTATGCCAAATTTCGTATCTCTAGCTCAAACGGTGTGGAAAATGCATTTTAAGGTCCGCCATTTTGGATCCAAGTTGGCGTCTTTGAATACATTGCGTAATATTTTCATAACCTAATAGTGATGTTGTTTGTACCTTCATACCAAATTTTATCTCGATAGCCCCAGCCGTTTTGGCTGTGTATAATATAGAACAATGGGGTTTGCGGCCATTTTGGATACAAGATGGCAATTTCTTCAAAATGTCGTATTTTTTCCTTTACCTACTCATGGTTCTACACCTTTATTCCAAATTTCGAGTTTCTAGCTCCAGTAGTTTGGCCTGTGAATTTATATGGATCAGTCAGTCAGTCAGAGAGTGTCCATGGGGCTATCGATTTAAATTTGAATTTGAATCTAAATCGTTTAATTAGTTAAACTTTAGTTAGTTAAGGAATCTGTATCATAAAGATCACCACCAAAATTATCACAAACTATTTAACACAAGAAAATTAGAAAAGAAATAAAGAAGCAAAGAGGTAAGAAGTCAAAGTCAGTATCAACAGAAAAATTCAAACAACAACAATATCTAGCAACAATTAAAATGGCAACTTGGTGCAAGCGCAGATAAAGCTTAACAGCTTTAATTGTTGGGCAGTCACCATAGAAGACTGGACTGGACTGGATTGTTCAACTGGGTTTAAGTAGGTAAGGTGCATGCATATATTCCCTCTGTTTTTTTTAAACAAATAGACCTATATGTAACGTATTATATGTCGTAATAAGTGTATATTTTATTGTCATATTATTGGATATCATTTGAGAATTCTGTAAGCTATATGAAGTTAATAATAATAATAATTACGTTCAGTTTCCATGGCGATTTCATTTTTTCTCCAATCCTACTCGAAGTGATAGACTAATGTGAAGTGATAGATGCCCCCATCAACAAGTTATTATTGTATGCTTGTTGGCACAGTTCTTGTTTCTTCCCCATTCAAACCCTATCGACACATAGATGATTCCGAAGAACGTGATTTTTATTTGAAGGTCATGGGGGAAAACAATGCTAACGGTGTTGGTCAATGTTATTGGTCTAAAGTTTGCTGACTGAAATCTACTTTTTCCATTTTTAGGTATATATATAGTGAAAGCTGTTTTCCAAGATGATGGTAAGTATCCTAATTTTAGAGAGGAATTGAACAAGGCAGTCAATATATCATAGAGTTCAGGTGGGCCACGTTGCAATGCGATATAAGGGACACCATCTGGACCCGGTGAAGTATTCTTTTTCTTTTTGATAATTCTGGTGATTTCCTGTTTAGTAATGTCTTTGAGCAAAAATTCAACATCTCCTAAAGTGATTGTCTAGTCTGTCAAGGTCTGTAATATCCTGATGATGGTCCATTATATTTCTAATTCTTGATGCAGTGTCCGAAATATTTTTTTTTTTTTTTGAAATGTCTTATTGTAATGTGGTGGATCAATCTCCATTTTATCTTTGAATTTAGCGTATAAAATGTTTAAGAAATCTTTATTATTTGAGACTTGAATTCCATCCAAGGTACTAGGGAGTGAGTGTCCAGAGCTTTTACCTTTTTGGCGAGCTATCATTTTCCAGAACTTTTTAGGGTTATCTTAAAAATTTTCTGAAAGGTCAGAAATGAAATTCTCTTTTTTAAGCTCTCTAAATTGATTAATAGAGTATTTAATTTCTTTTTGGAGGTTGTTAATCTGATTTTTTAGAAATTCATTCGGAGCTCTATGGAATGTCCTTGATAAATGTCTTTTGTATCTGATTCTGTCTACAACTTCTGGTGGTAATCTTTCTGTATGAGGGATAATTTTTTGTTTGGGTACCAGTTTTGTTATTGTTTCTTGTAAGATTTTTATTACTGAGTTATTAACAGTTTCAATGTCCTCTGTAGTTGAAATAGGAAGTTGTATAGTAGAGAGTTTTTGTTTTACTGTATTTTGATATCCCTTCCAGTCAGTTTTGTTATAATTTTTATAGTAAGTATATTCTGTGTTCCTGGTCCCCGTTTGAATGTAAAACTGAAGATAAATCTCCCCATGATCTGACGGTAAACTTCTGTCTACTTTATTTGACATCATTAAATTTGTCATTGCTGGTGACAAGAGAATTTTATCCGGAGATGTTTCTGAGTTGTTCTGAAATCTTGTAGGACCCACATTTATATTTATAAGTGGAGATTGAAGTAAATATGTGAATAATTTGCCTCCATTTGTGTCCGTTTTCAAGTCTCCCATGAGAGAATGTTGACAGTTAATATCTGCAGTTAAAATAAGATGTTTGTATTTTTCTAAATATGATAATAATGGTATACTACTAGAGATGTCGGTACTCGGGCTCGAATAAAGTGTGGCTAAGTACAATGGTTCTTTTTGACATAGAATTGATACTAGAAGAGGTGTAGTTTGTTTATCTTGGAAAGAGTCTGGTAAAGGAATTTCGGTTGTTGTGATTTGTTGGTTAATTAACATAGCTACCCCACCAGAGAGCAGATCGGTTTTTACAAATAATAGCTACACCTCCTGATGCATCTGTTCGATCTTTTCTAAAAATACTAAAGCCTGGGATGTCAATTTTGATATTATTCGTTAACTTGGTTTCATTTATGACCAGTATATCTAAATTTTCATCTAATGCCAATTGTTTTATTTCATATAGCTTTTCCCGAATTCCATTTATATTTATGAAGCAAACATTTATATGGTTTGGATTACTCTGAGAATTATTAACTGCCATCAACAAGGTTCCTCTAGTAATAAGAATCTTTAAAAAAAATACTTCCGTAAGTGCTTGTATAAACAGCAAAAATCTGCTTGTACACTGAGACGATATGCTCATTGTACGCATATGCGTCAGAAGTTCGTTGAACCAAATTGACAAAATTAACATACGTTTTAGTAAATGTGCTAATTCTGTTAAATTGGTTAAAAAAATTCTGTACTTACTGGTTCTGACATCTCTTAGGCAAACAGGAAACGTAAGCCCAAAATTGTTTTAGGCTTTTCTTTTTTGAACGCTTAAAAGTTCAGTACATGTGATCAGCAAGGACCAATACTTATTAGTTAAACAATATTAAACGTAATCATGAGTAGAATGCATTATGTAAAAAGGAAACCGATAAAAGAAGTCAACATTATTAGCACTTCCATGTGCATGCATATCAAGTCAATATATCAACAAGTTAACATCTAAATAAATGTATTAAATAATTGTAAACAAATATTTATTAAGTTGGTAATTCATATGCATACACATCTTTCAAAATAACATATTGTATGAATAAAAATGACACACCAAATACACAAAGACACCAACACAGCCACACAAAGTAATCGATTCTTCTGCATTAAAGATTCAGGAAACCATGGCCAATTCTACTCTACTATCATTTTGTTTTTCTTGTCATTAGTACGAGATTTTGTATGAATGCCACTCAACTTTGAAGTTACTTAGATTTTTTTGTATTTTTCAAAATTTCTGAAGACTCACTATGATTGTAGTTATCAAGACTATTTCTTAACGATTATTTTCAATCGCTTTCATTTTAATGCTTCTCCTTTCTTGTCATAAATCCTATTAGTTTTAAAAAAAACATTGTCACAATAATTACGTATACAACATTGTCTGCAAAATATCATTTTACTCCGATGCAAAAAGGTTTTTACCCTTTCTAAAGTTTTCACTGAAGAATTCCATTTTTTTGTTTTTTTGTTTTTTTAGATATACTGTTTCCTACTTGGAGCCCAAAGCCGACGCCTAGCAATGGGAAGAAAATTCATAATTCTCAATAAATCAGAAACGACGTATTAAATTAAAGTTTTCTTCGCTGAAATTTGTTTCTAACAACTTCGTGGATATCTAA
>JAGDQP010064581.1:0-11549 GCA_022664845.1 Lepisma saccharinum | reverse complement strand
ACGTACTGATGGTATTCTTCTTTTGACTATAGCAAGAAAAAAGTTCAGAACAGAATCAATATGAGATAGATTAGAAATACTAGCCATGTTCCAAATTGGGGAGCAATATTCAAATTTAGGGGAGATGGAGGTTTTGTAGAACATACTCAATGAATGAAGGTCCTTAATTTCTGTAAATCTATAGAGAAGACCACGTAAGCGCATAGAACTGTTAGTTATAGAAGTCACGTGATCAGCAAACAAAAGTTTTTCGTCAAATACCACTCCAAGGTTCTTTTGAGAAGAAACTTTAGCGATAGCATTATCTTCAATAAAATAGGCAGATGGGATTTGATTCCTCTTTAAAGAAATAGTAAGAAAAGAAGATTTTGAGCGATTTATTTTCAAGTTCCACGCATTACACCAGTCTTAAGAGGTCAGAGATGGAATTTTGGAGATCAGCAACATCCTGTAATGATCTGATTTCTCGAAATAATTTACAGTCGTCAGCAAAAAGGAGAATTTTGGTTTTAGATGACTAGAGATAAGATGGGAGATCGTCCATATATAGAAGGAAAAGAAGAGGACCCAAAACACTACCTTAAGGTACACCAGAGAGAACGGGAATAAAATTAGAAGAGGATCCAGAAAGAACAATACGTTGTTCGCGACCAGAGAGATAGTCTTGCAATAAAGAAAGGAAGTTACCGTGGATATTGAACCGGTGAGTAATTTATAAAGAAGAAGATTACAATAAATTCTATCGAAAGCCTTACTAAGATCTAGATAGATGACACGTGTTATTGGACAGGGATTGGGTAGCATCAGAGAGTAACAAAGACAGGTTGGTAAGAGTGGAACTACCAGGAAGGAAGCATATTATTATTGGTAATAATGCCTTTAGTATAAAGTGACATTTTCTCCATGCTTTTTCCGGGGACAAGTAAAACTTGGAACAGGGATGGGCATGAAGAATGAAAGCATAGCAGCACCAGCTCATATTTTTACAAGTAGAAAACAAATGTTAAATCCTATTATTGTTTAGATTATTCTGGGTTTATCCTCATGATATCTCTCTTGCTCTTTACTAGCACATGGCTCTCTTCAAGTTGTTCACACGTGATGTTAAAGTTTGTTTTTAATACTAACATTGCCTGAATGGAATCAATTTTCTTTTGTGACTTCTTCCCCCTTCCCTCCTCCTGCAATATGAGAGCAATTAATCTCTCCAAATGGTCATTACTGAACGGGAGACAATAGTCATTCAATAACCATTTTCAGACTATTTTGGGGAATGTTATTGTCTTTGAGGTTTGATGGTCGGTAGTTGTCAGTTCTGTTTTTTTTTTTTTTTTCTCCGTTGAACTGGGTTTAACGTTTCAAATATTTCTTGTGAGTTATTTGTTGTTATTTTATTGTTGTTTTGTTGTATTATTGTTATTTTACATCTTATCTGGAAATGAAGACTACAATAGCCACGCATGGAAGTGTTATTTCGGGAACTGTCCCCGAAAGTCAAGGACGAATGGTCACCTTACCTTACTTATTCTTAGTGTTATTTATTGTCTACATGTTTAACTAGGAACATCAGGTGTACTTAAGGTAAGTGATCATGATTTCCTCGCTACGAAACCAATCATCTGATTATAAAGCAATAGTTAACAATCGTAAACTACCGGTCCTTCTGGGCTGTCGGCTCACCGGCAATTGTCCCGTATGGCCACGCCGTTCATATCAAAGACGGATTCTTTGACGACAATAATGCTCACCGGTACACGGTGCAAGAAAGAGAAACGTATAATATGTGGGGCGACTGGAATAAAAGTACTTAATCTGCAATAATTGTGGGGAAAAATGTTTTCTTTCTTCAATTTTTAAAAAAAGACATCTGAGTTTTTAAAAGAGAGGCAAGAAGAACAATTTTTAGAAATAAGAACACTAAAAATATCACTGAAACATTGAAGGAGCTGAGCCTCTTCAAGAAAATACTGGGGAGCTCGATGGGTCTCAGCCTATACTACTCACACACTTTATAACAGAGGCAAAATTCACTGTATTACCAATGGCTACCTAAGTTGGAAGCTGACAACATTATATGGGACGGAATACCAATGTCAGCTACTGTCACAGAAAGCAACTTTTGAATTATTATTACCAATATAAAAAATCTCCACAACTTGAATTCTAATGTAAATTTTAGATTGCAGAATACTAAGTCATCCTAAGAAAAATATAGACATTTATGTCACCTTCCCAACAAGCAAATATCTTAATTAACATGGGAAAATTGTTCATTTGCGTAACAAACTGCATTAAAATGATGCGAACTTAAAACAATAGATTTTTGCATAGTTCTGTCTTTAAAAACATATCGGTTTTCTTTTCTCAAAAACAAAAACAGATTGAAGGTGAAGAATTTATTGATCTAAATCGTAACAAAACTAAGTTAGTTTTGAGCAAAACATTATGCTACACCTCTTTTTCCAGTAAGAAAACTTCCCCTTTTCAATGCTTGAATGGATTTCATCCTTGGAACAAAAATACAAGTTCAACTTTTGAAAAAATGCCAATTCTATAATGTGTAATTGTTTTGATAATTCAATTCAGTTTGAAATTACACAAGTTATAAGAAATTAAAACCTACATCCATCTTAGGATCGCGTACGAATTATATTATATTGCTTTTTGGCAAATAGATTCATTATTGCGACCACATAGCACTGAAAATATTGTTTCCCCGTGCTTACTGACTTAAAACTAAATACAATAATTCAGTTAGACTACTAAATTTAGATAAGTATTGAAATTACATCTTTTCTAAAACAATATTAATATTAGCTTTGTTCCTTTTAATTGGACCTATTAGAGTGGTAAGTGGAGAAACTAGTGCTATACGAAGACCGGGAGAAATAGTGATAGGAGGCGTCATAAATAGAGGATGGGAGTAGAAGCAAGTGGAACAAATAGATCAGTGGAAGAATAGAAGGAAATAGAGAGGCCTTATGGAGTAGCAAACTCAGTCCAAGGACAGCTCGTGAAGAATATCATCAGATCTGATATGTCCATTCACTATTTTATACAGGTATTTGAAGTCATACAAATGTATACGTGCTCAAGGAGGTTTAATATGGAGAACCTCTAAAAGTTGGTGTTTGCTGAAATTGCGTGTGGATAGGACGCGAAAGCGAACTGTAATCAGGAAAAAGTTCAAAACTAAACGTTGGACAGCGCTGTGGGAGATACAGTAGCACAAATAGGGAAGCAATATTCAAGATGTGGAAGTCGTGTATGGCAAACTAAGCGCTGTAGCATAAAATAAACCTAGAAGTTTCATGACAATCTGCGAGGACTTATGGCAGATTTTATACTCCTAATTGGTTCCAAGTTTCTCCATTCTGCAATTATGGAGTGATTGAAACTTC
Source organism: Lepisma saccharinum (assembly GCA_022664845.1). Lineage (NCBI taxonomy): Eukaryota > Metazoa > Arthropoda > Insecta > Zygentoma > Lepismatidae > Lepisma > Lepisma saccharinum. The sequence goes on along the minus strand of JAGDQP010064581.1, from coordinate 8,148 downwards.
ATTTCGGACACTTTCAGACTGTGCAATATTGAAAAGTGATCACGATATCCAATCTAATAATAAATCAATAGAACTAACCTGTATTTTTTGGGAACGTTCTTTAAGCAAGGAAACCTAACAGCTCGTAAATTATGGCGTTATAATCCAAACCATCAAATTCTGAACTAACAGAAAAAATACCACAAAAAGTAGAAAACTCACATAGAACAACTTAGAGGTCATTTAAGTATTACGTATGCACAACTTCAGTCACTTGAAACCCCCTCAACCTTTGTAAGCAAAAATAAGCAGAAACCCAAACCTCTCCCCTTGCGCTTACGTAAGAGTTGTCAAATTTCTTACGGCTATTTTGTAGTTAAAAAAAAAGTTTTAATTCTTTAAACATGCACTAATCTTTTTAAACGAATCTTACGTAAGCATAAGCATTGTTCTGATCTTCCTCCCCCATTATCATATAACATAAGCACAGTTTAAATCTCCTCCCCATTTGAATGCTTACGTTATACTTGAACCACCCCTTCAAAGAATTAAGAATCCACAATATTCCATTTAGTCCACTGAACGTCATCGAGTAATTAAAAGAAGTTAACACTCAATGGTTTCTGGTTATTTTGTAATAATTTTTGTCCAAATTCAACAATCTGTTGGAAGCTTTGCACAGAATAACAACCGACTAGTGTAACGTGTTGTTCGTCCTGTACTTGCTTCGACATGAAGTTCATACATTGCACCGTTTTTGTTTCCACCAGGCTGCGGAAGATCGATCAGTAAACAGTTTTCCCATAGTTAGTTTACAAAATACAGCTAGGGTTGCCAGGTGTCCCGTATTAAACGAGATTTCCCGTATTTTTAAGGTGAAAAATACTGTCCTGTTTTAACAGCATACGGGATGACATTTTCCCCGTATTTAAACATTTCGCTGCTGCCATGATTACAACTATAGATTTACCGATTCTGCACTTCACTCGATTTTGTACAAATTTCACTTCCTTAGCTGGCTGTGTTATATGCCTTCATCGGCATCACTGAAGTCATTGGTTCACTTCAGTGATCATCATATTTTGAAGAAATTAGGGTTTTACATTTGAAAAATAATATTCAATTTTCTTGTTTTGAAGAAATTATTAATGGTTTGGATGAAATTCACTAAGATTTGTTCAGCTTTTAATTTGAATGATTTTCATGGAGCATTTTCATCCCATAAGAATGAATTAATTGATGACGGATGTAGTAATCGTAACTATGATGTAAACTCAAAATAGTGATTTTCTTCTCTTAAAGTTAATTTAGATGCTGTGAGCATTCCTAATTCAAACGCACTTGTTGAAAGAGCTTTCCCAATTCTCAAAAGCAAGAGGGAGAGGATAGAAATCAATATTCAGCAACTCTGATAAAATCCGAAATTCAAGTTTCACTTCATTGTGATCACAGTCGTCAGGAATTTAATGACTTACCGGAGACGTAGCATTACTGGGAAGTGCTAAACATGCGGCAAAATGAGGCAAGGTTGACATTTTTTTTTTAAAACTTTTATGTTCCAACACCACAGTTTACTTCACTGTAGACTCACTTTCTCATTTTTATTTAGATACTATCTCTCTCTAATTTAATTATCTCCTTTTTACACGTTTATATATTTACTACCTTCAACAAGTAGCTCCTAACGATGGAAATTCGCTTCCACGTAAAGTATTATTTATTTTTTACGGGACATGTTTTCTGTTTTTCTTTTCCTATCTTCTTTAATTCTTTTACTTTTTATACCTACTTTTGCGTTGGCATGCAACTCAGAAGACAATATCACGTCTTCGTCGAAATCCATAGGGAAAAATTAATTTAGCAATCCAACTTCGGAGATTATTACAGTCAAATAAGTACATTTTATTATCAAACAAAATTATTTTTTTTTTAACAAAGTTGCCATTGCACGTTTTTTGTACGCCATGTAGAGTGCAAAAGAACTTCGCTGCAATCTTTCGCTACCTGGAATACTTCTTCTTCAAGATACATCTCCAGCCACTTCAGAACTTATCCTCGAATTGGTTAATATTCTTTTCTGGCCAGCAGTTTTTCCACTAAAGAAAAAAATGTACAAAATCATAAGTACGTCGTTTAATTAATTGCTCATACGAATCATCATTCTATCTTTATAAAATTATGTTTCTATAAAATCTAGAGCTATGAAAAAAAAAACACCATCTTAGCGATTTTCCATAAAGACATCGGAACCACTAGCAAAGGAACGACCACAGATGTCACACACGGTTTTCGGAAATTTTAATATCAATAAAAGGTCATTTTACACTAGTTCTGTGTTTACTGAGCTAATTGCAGCAACCCAAATGAATTCTGAACATAGTTGTGACTTTCTAAAATTTGCAACTAAGTTCTAAAATTCGAAACAAATGGCGTTGAAAACATTCGTACCCACACAGCACACAATGTCGAATTAACGTTTTATAAACGTTGAATTTTGACAACGTTTTATTTGGTGACATTGAATTATATATTTTATCAACGTAAATTAATAAACGTTTAAAGAATGACCAGTATTAAACGTTGAATCAAATTGTGCTTTTAAACCTTCTAAAATGGTGGAAAGCACAACGTTGATTAAACATTGATTCAACGTTGAATGTTTGTGAGTTTTCCTAACTTACAGAAACAATTTCCAGTGATAGTTTTATGCTTAACCTTCATTAGGTGATATATAATATTTTCAGAGACGGGTCGACCTCTGGGACTTACGGTCTAGATAAAATTGTTTCAACTTCTCCCACCGGGAATCAAACACAGATTCTTGGATTGTCACGTTTAAGGAGAAGTAAAATTTAACTTTCAGGACAAATTTCGTACCTTTCCCCCAAAATCCCTACTTATAACGAATATTTAAATCTGTGCAGATGAACAGAATAATGTAAGTTTCCCAGACCGAAGCCTCCTACTTCAATGTTCATTACGATATGCTTTAATTGAAATTGTAATTTTAGGGTTGAGTCCAGGTTAAAATCCTATAATCAAAGGATTTTTTCCTGGAATCAACCCTAAAATTGTATCGTACTGAACACTGAAGTACTAGAATTCGGTCTGGGAAATTTATATTATTCTGTTCATCTTCACAGATTCAAATATTCGTTGTAAGTAGGGACTTTTGGGAAAGGTACAAAATTTGTTCTGAAGGTTGAATTTTGCTTATCTCTAAACGTTGTACAAACGTTGCGTAACGTTGATTAAACGTTGAATCAACGTCAATGCCAAAAATAAGTCGCGGTAAAGGTTTAATTCAACGTCCTTAAAACGTTTATTAAACGTCAGATTCAACGTTGAATCAACATTTCTTAGAATACTAATCCAATAGTTGTATAAACGTGGAATCAACGTAAATTCAACAAAAATTCAACGTTTATAACAAAAAATTAAATAAACGTTTATTTAACGTGATTCTGATGTGGGTAATTGCATTATGAGCCCAGAAAAAATAATATGATGACAACCGTAATAAATCAGAAATAAAATATCATATCGTCCCCTTGGAACCAGAAGGTACTATGTCCACTTTTTGGCAAAATGGAGTTAACACTGCAGTCAAAGACCTTGTAGTAAAGGGCATCAAACCTAAAATAATGTCACAAAACGACTTTCAAGTGGCTAGAAATGAAATTAATTTATACAGTTTTCAATTGGAACTTCAAACCTCAAAACTGCTTTTTCTCAAAAGTAGCAAAAGTTGACATAGTACCTTCTGGTTCCAAGGTGACGATATGTTTTACCACACTACGTTTCACCAATAATTTCTAGTCGTTTTGAAGCGTACATCTAGCTTTTACATAACTTATTCCAGTAGTAAATGAGTACAATGGACTTTATTTTAATGGGTATAATGGACGGATTATGGTGGTCCGCTGTGAAATAGAACATACATGTTGTGTATTTTCATGATTCATTCATTATAATGTCTACAATACGTGATAGCAAGCTGTTTATTCTTACGATAATTGTCAAAAACCGCTAGTTGGGCACAAGTGAGACAGTCATAACTTTCATGGTCGTTTAACTCATAATTTTATTCAGAATTCATTTGGGCAGCCCTAATGAATTCCACTGTAATTAAAAGAATATCGAATAACATGACGACTTCCAGAAGTCCATGTGTGGCATCTGTCATGTTTCTCTTCTAAAGTCTCTTTTAAGATTTTTCTGATAACTGTCCACATAAAAAAACAAAGACATTGGTACAAGTTTAAACATATAAGACTTCTGCTTCTCACCCTGTACATGTGATGATCCGAGTTTAGACCAATGATCTATAGGCGAAGACCGGTGCGATTAGGCACTTGGAATGCGTCCTAGGTTCAAATACTGTTCACGCCCTATATTCTATCTGAGGTTTTCTGACCAGTCAAAACAGAGTAATGCCCGGATAATAGCACCAGGACTAGGGTTACTAAAGTCTTTCTTTGGAAAGACATGAACTTTCAAGACCTGTTTCCCGTCTTTTTGAAAAAAATAAAATAAAATGCTTTTTAACAAATGCTGGAGAAATAAGGCGGAAAGTTTAGTTTCTGACTACCTTATGATGACATATCAGAGTATAAGTTAAGCGTTATAAGAAACAGTCTTTGGAAGAGCATATGCACATAATCATATTATGTATACCCGCAGAATACTGCAGTATATTGCACACCGAGGACAGAAGAAATTACTCGACTCCAATGTTGATTCTATTCAGCCTAGCCTTTGACTCACCCAGTAGATTTCACTTCAGTAGTTCACGCGCACCTGATTTAATTGCGTATGTCTTGATACATGTATCTACTAACGTGTAAAGAACACATGTGGTATCTTGGTCAAGGCTTGGACAGGAGATTCAACTTACATATGATGTACCAACATTGCCACATACAAATAAAGACCAAGAGTTGCCAATTTATTTGTTTTTCTTTATGCTTCAAGGTTTCAAGGAATAATTAGCGATTAAATACTCATAATTATTATCTAACAAACAAACCAACTATAGGAAGGTAAGATGTGTAATTTCATTAATAGTCCGTAGCTTGCCTATTCAAAATGTGAAACATTCACAAAATGTAACGGACAAGATTCGGTTATACGACAGCGGAGAGGTTCCGTGGAAGCAGGTGGTCAATAAATCAGTAAGATTCGGATCGGATACTGAAATACCTTAAAACGCGTATCGAAACAATATATTTCGATATAATATGCAAGAGCGGATAACAAGACTTGAGAATAGCTTGAAATGATTCTTATTAGAGATATCACTAACGTCCTATTTATTGTGACACATATAAATAACATTAACTTACTATTCTAAATTAATTCCTTATTACTACTGCAATTATATTCAATAATGAAAAGTGACAATTTAATGACTAATTGATTTAATGACAATCTTCAATAAACAAATATAAGACACTGAAGTTAATAATTTCAAAATTACTATTTTGATAATTATTACTTGATGGAAATTTTAGCAAATGTTCAACAATAATAATAATCGTTTTCAGATTCCATGAATACTATGAATAGTTATTGTAGTTTTCTTACACAAAGCAATAACTAAATATTTCCTTTAATAGATATTAAAAATAGAGGCTTTGAATGCTTGTGTTTCGATTATTCATTCAATATACAACAAAACGATATTATATAGGTTTCTTATTTGTGCTCACTTTCTACTGATATTCAATACAAATAAATATTCATTTGTTGACTTTTCTGTTCAAATATATATGCGATTAAATACTTCAGAGCAGTATCAACTATCAACTATTAATTTCACAGTACACCCCTAGCACACCCCTTCTGACTCGTGACTACGTGTACTAGTACTGCTCTTTATAATTTCTTCAAATAATATTGATTAGATAATTAGATTTCAAATTCTTCGTGAAACATCAAGCTGCATCCCTAACAAAATATTCCACAAAATAATATTGAAAATTACTCCTTTCCCCTTAAATCTATATATATATAGTATAAATTGTGCTACCTTGTGTGCACCTCTATCTGTGATCATCACAGACGCTCGATAATTCACCACGTCAAAATTATATGTTGCAGTATCGTGACATCAATCCGTAAAATAATATTATTAATCCTGATTAATCTTTTATACGATACTTAGTGGCAAACGCGTAGTAAGTTTGATGATATGAATCGCTGTGATACAATGGGATTGCGCAAGAATGTAAAAAGAAAAGAATTCAGAAATGTCCGAGAATAATATAATGGGATATATTGAAGTATAGTGGGTTTAATGGGATTTAATATTTGTTAACGCTCACGAACTCCTTATAATAAGATGCGAAATATTATGGTAGGATCAACTTAGTTATCAATACGGCTAAATGGCAGCTTAACTACCAAATAATGCGATATTCTATGTAGTACTGACTGTATCTAAAAATATTCAATTCTAAAATAGATACAGATTAAAAATATCTTGATACGACTCGGTTTTTATACTTATTCTAAAACATGTGAAAATCTAAAAATTGAAGTGTACTGAGAGTATTTTTTAAGATATGGAGTCTCAAAATTTACATAATTAAATAAAATTCTATCATTAATGCAAGTCACGTTATTTTTATCAAAATGCCTTAATTTTACTGATGCGATGCAGTTCTAAATATCTGGTCGACAACCAATATTCCTTTCAGTCTTTCGGATACTTCTATAATTTAGCATGACGTTATCCAAATCCGTCACGACACACAATAGATATCTGCAACGTTTCGCCTTCGTACTTAGCACTCCTCAAACGGTAAGTATACTATAGGACTTACCAGAAAATTTATTTAGAAGTTCACTGCTAACGATGGACAAAAATATCAATAACACGTTTAGAGGTCAGGTCAGTATGACGTATTACGTGCTTACTATAACTACTAACTGTCAAAATAATTTCTATTAGACATCGATGCTGTTCATCAACACAAATTAATCTTTCAAGGACGATTCGTCTACCTACAGGTGAATGTACAGTAAGCATTTTTATTAATTGTTACGATTATTAACGTAATTCATGTTTTCTTACGTACTTGTACGGTAAACAATTGCTTTCGTGCATACACACACACGACGCTCTTATAAATGAATTGCACTGAAATAGTTTCTCTTAATTACTTTTCAGAATTTTATTTCAGCAGCTGTTCGCTATATTCCACGGTTATATTTATTCAAGGTTCGCAACACTACACTGGTGAGGGAGGTGAGAATGAAAAATATCATATCCTTTCGTAAGTAAATTCCTTCTTTCCTGGTTAAAATGACGTAATTGTGTCTATCAACAACAAGGTCACTCTTGCTGATGATAATAAGAAACAAAATTCTTTGTCGTTATGCTTTATGTTCTTATAAGAATGAAGTAGATTAAAACGTATAGCTTTTCTTTTCTAAAACGCTGAACATGAAAATACTTAAAATAAATGGAATATTTATTTCTGTTCTCTGTATTCATACGGACGACAAACTGCACTTCCAAAATACACAGTTCGTTCAAAAGTTATTCAATAAAGAGTAAATAAGTTGCTTCTTTCCAATAAAATATTTCTTCTATATAATTAAAATTCTACCCGACGATCTCACCGCAAGATATCCGTCGTCATAGGCGTGGTGATTACGGAAGCCTGGGTGTGAACTTGTCAAGTAGCGAAAGTAGTTATTCTGACAGGCTGGTAGGTCGGGAGTGTGAGGATGGGTACGTAAACGAAACAGGAAAACTCAAAAGGTTAGTGGATCACAATGTATGTCGCAGCGGTTAGAACGGAGTCACATGCGTTTTAGAGACACAATGGGGAGTGACGTAAAGTTATCAGAGATACTGTCCCTGACACGTTATCCGCCAGAACGAGGAGAATCATCTGCAAGGTCATTTATAAAGCAGTTGGAGAGTGAATTGGCTCTGATTGGAGCGCCTGAGAGTCAGTACTTGGAAATAGTACCATTCGTACTAAACGAGCCCGTCGCTTCTTGGTACCGTTCACACTAGGAACGATTTACCCATTATAGAGATTTCCGAGAGATGTTCCTGCGACATTACCATTCGGAATACATCACCGGCGTAAAGTTAAGCAGGCTGAAGTGCCTTTCAATTCAAGGACGGATGAAAGTGTGGAAAAGTTCGTT
>JAGDQP010064580.1:0-11550 GCA_022664845.1 Lepisma saccharinum | reverse complement strand
TACAATGGGCTGCGTGAGCTGATTAGAGAGAATTATCCCGTCGTGACCACAGTTGTCAGTTGTGATTGGTTGTGGATATGATAAGGAAAGTGGTGGTGAACTGGAAACATTTCATGGTACCTGTACTAATCCCAGCGAAACGTATCACATAGCAAACTGTGAACGTGTGCAAGAATCTATTGTGGAAGTAATGCCTTCGGTTTAGCTGAAACTGATTTTCGTTTTCATAACTGAAAATCAATTTCGGTTTTCAAAACCGGTTTTCGGTTTCTGTTTTCAAAACTGGTTTGCGGTTTCGGTTTTCAAAGCCAGTTTTCGGTTTCGGTTTTTGAAACCGGCTTTCGGTTTCGGTTTTTGAAAACTGATTTTCGGTTCTCGGTATTCGATTTTTCCAAAAACCGAAAATGTCTTAAGATGTGAACAGCACTAGTATTCACAAAGCAGGTGGGAATTACATGGAGGGAATTTAACAATGTCCACGTCAGTAATACATTTTCCAGATGTGTTGCTACTTCAATCTAAATGAATCTCGTATCTTCAATAAAGAGCAATTCAGGAGACTCTCACATGAGAAAGTTTCGTTAAGAAATTCAGAAATTTAGGAATATATTTCACTATTTTTTTTAATTTACCATATAGTTATCCTTACATTATCGTTAAGCTCATGTTATGCTCAATATAATGTGGCAGTGATATCATTACAAAAAGATCTAAATTTTTTCGATATTTTAGACATTTGTACCAAATGAACTTTTTTGAGTGGCTTATTTAAAGGTAATTTGCTCAGTTTAATTAAGTGTATTTTATTGAAGTTTCATACATTAAATCATTTTTTGCTTCTAACAATGTTACGATAATTGTGCTAAAAGAACAGATTTTTTGTAATATAAAAAGAAACAATAAAACCAATTTGTGACAGAGATTTTAAAAATTTAGCGCAGAGCGAAAAACGATCTTTCTCCCCTCTACTGATAACCTTTAACATTATTTGTTGAAAAGGTAAAAAATATATATTTGCTTTTCTAATTAAATTTACGTAATATATGATTAAAGGGAGCTTCATAGGTCCTTAAGGCATTAGGCTTAATTCACGTGCTGCGAGTACTTCCTAATAATCTCTGACTTCTCGCGTGTGGTGAGCATCTGAACTCAGTGAACTTGAATTCCGTGTCACCTTCAATAACCCCCTTGTGAACGTAGAAATACAAATTGTTCCAAAAATGCTTTCCAGACAAGGAAAGATAAAATGAAAGCGAAAACTCAGTTTTTTTATTGTAGTGTTATGTGGCATGAGTGTGCTTTGTTTTATTTAAACATTGTTCTTTATCCGTATAAATAAAAGCCGTATACTTTAGTTGTCACATGAAGCAAAGAAAAGCAATTCTTGTCAAGTAAAGAATATTCATGTTTTGGTTTTAAAATTAAAGGGGACGTGAACTCAACCAGGTAAGATTAGACAGACAGTATGTAACTGGAGATTTATACGTATTCGTAATTAAATTCGAGATCGGAATGACAGACCTTCATTAAAGTATCAAGTTTAACCGACACAGTTGTCTCCAGACCTTTGCAGTTACAAAGGTTAGTTTCATAGTCAGCTGTTCATAGGTCAACTAGACTAAGCAAGGGAACAAATGGCACATTACGTCCATTCACATATGATTGATCTAAATTAGTTATTCCTCTCTTCCCATTGGCTTTACGTAAACACTTGTGATTGCCTACGGACATTTTGCTATAAGTAGCATTGGAGTAGTTTATAATATTGACACACGAATCCGTGTGGTAAGATCTCCAGAAGGATTCCACATTCCAGCCAGCAGTAGAAGAAAATATGCATTCTATACAAAAAACACTAGAAAAAAGAACAGAAAGATGACTGTACAGAGAAGACGTCAAATACCTTAACCCGATCCCCCCCTCCCCTCTGAATCCCCTCTAAACTCTTTCAATCAAGCAGATATTTCACAGTCCTCAGCCAGCGGTATTGATAAATCAAAAGCAATGAACACAAATCCTTATATTGCAACTAATCCTTTTCTGCGATATTCAGTCAAATCCTGTCAGATATACTTAATGAAATAGCTTCTTCAGATAACAATTTAGACAATCAATCAGCAAATCCGTCATTTATCGAGAAAGAAGACATTTCAAACAATAAATGTGTTATCATTATCCGTAAAGTCAAACAAGAGCTTTCAAATCCTTCACTTATACAGACTAATAAATGAGAAGTTACCAAATATAGATCTAACTGTTTACCATACAGAGAAATGCACAGAATACAAAACTAATTTTAAGGAAAATTCCAGCAAAGATAGAACTTCCCTTAGAACTTATAAAGATGCCGACTTTGGCCCCAAAGCTCAAATTATTTATTATAATGAAAAATAGAACCTACAGCTCAACACCAGTCACTAAAACATCTTTTTCATGTGTGATTCTGGACATTTCCATAAACACAAAAGTTGAGGATGTCAAAAATTATCTTTTCAAACGAAAAGTTCCTATTACAAATGCAATCCGATTAACAATAGGATTCACACGCTATGCTGTAGCAGCATAATTTTCCAATGGACGTCCGCTTCCTTGCCGAACTTGTTCTCAGTATCCCTCAGGACAAAAGTGCCAAAACGATCGTAATTGTTACAAATGCGGAGAAACGTAGCTAAGCCATACTTGTTCGGTTACACCAAATAAAAACTACTGTGGAACATGCAAGAAGAGAGGACATCGAACAGCTGCTTCCAATTGCCCTCTTCGACCGTACCAAGGACACTGATATAATCCCATCAAAATATGCAGGTCAGATAGTAACAAAAGCTTAAAAATTCAGATACAGATCTGAGTGATGACGTGCCGCCAATTGCACACTCAGAAATTCCGGAAAAGCAAATTTCAGTACAAAATTTAGAAAAGAAGTTAGAAGAAATAGTTCGGGAGACAAGGGACCAAATTATCAGATGGGTTACTTTAGTTCTTGCTCTGACATAACCTCAAAACACATCTTACAGATTACAAACTGCTATCAGCCATTCTGCTGTTTAATTCTTCCAATGCCAACTAAATATTCTGAAATCCATAGATGGACCTAGAAAGAAAGCAACACTGTGTCAAAAAGAAAAAGACGAACACTGGAAGACATTCTCATACAGAGATAACAATTTCAAACACCACATGAACTTCTCAGTTTTAAGAGTACCCATGGATGGTACAATTCCGGCTGCATAACTATACTCAAAGTATTGAAGTATTCTTCATAATTGGCAATACAAGTAATTTCTTAAGAATAAAACATTTATTGGATCACCTTAATGGTTTCGTTAAACCTATTCCCTAGCTTCCAATCCATGTCCAACTTACATCCTATAGTCTAAAATATGGGTTTGACCTACTGTAGTTTCATTTTTATTGAATATCTACCCGTTTCTTCTTGAGAAGATTCTATAACCGTTTAGATGTAATTGGTATTGCTTTGGATCATGATGTATACTAAATTGATGCATAAGTACCAGAGACTAAGTTTTGCAAAGATCAAATCATCCTATATCCCTGTGTATAGTTGAACCTTTGGTGGACATAATTTTAGCTTCTGTTGATCCATTTCTTGTATTCAAAATGCAATGGATTCATAAAACCCTAAGTGCCTGCTATTACGGATAAGTAAGACTAGACAAGGAGAAAAAATAAAATGGATAACTTTATTATGAAATTGTGGTGAAATGTTGAGGAAACTATAAAGCTATATTTTTTATGTCTCTTTAGGTATCGACTAAGCTATACACTATATATACATCTCTGATTGCATTAGTTGATTGCGTAATAAGAAGCTTGTATTATAAGATTGTATAAGATGATCTAAGATCATCTTATTATAAATGAGATGATTCAATTTTAGGATAAATAATTATTTAATTGCAGTAAATCAGTAACTATTATACATATATTCTTAGCTACAATAATAGGTTTACTTTCAATTCCTACGATCTCAACAATAATAGATGTTGTTTAGCAACACTCATTGAGAATTTTTACTTTCGCTGACAACGCCCCACTTGAGATCTTAATCCAAAGAGAAACTCAAATGAACAAGGTGAGTATAAAGACCTTTGCTGTTTTACGTATAGTTATAATATTCGTTTATTATTACTGTCTTAAACAAAATTCATCAGAGGTGATAACAATATTATACAAGTTTGTAAAATATTTTCCTTCGATTATTTTTGTTATTGCAAATCACGATGTAGACACCTAGGGACATTTTCTAATAATTGGGCTATGCACTGACGTTTTGATTCATTTGTTTTACTGCATTTGGGCAAAGCTCCTCTTGGCTACATCATTGTTGTTTTTATGAAGAAACAACTGCCTGCGAAAAGTATAAACTATTGTTATTATTTCGCTAACATTTTGAAAACTCTTTGTGTATGCTAGATTCATGTTAAGCGTAATAGCACATATGTATTTGTTCATATACAGTGGTGACATATAAATACTAATGTGAAAAACGCCCCTCAACTTACGCAAATGCTCAAAGTTCGGTTACGTATGTATATATGGTAAAAAATATTAGACTTTTGAATTCGGATAATATAACAAATCATCTGGTTCGCTAATATTTACATTTTCATTTATATCTATTGACATGTAAAGGGTATATTCGAAACGTTTCTTGTCCAGTTTACATTTTTTTTGTAAAGGAGAAAACCTATAAGTACTTCAAAAACTTATCGGAACGATGAAATATTTTGTGTGTGGAATATTTATTTTGGTAAAACTTCATTTTCAATCTAATATGCATTATTATATTGATTATGTCCCAAATATGTTGCACAAAAGATCTTTGGAAATTGAAGCTAGGACAGGGAAAACTTGAACCGAAACTTTCTGGACAATTCTCATTCTGTTCCAAAATTGAGAGTGGCAGACACGATTTTTCTCATGTTTTTTTTTTTTTTCCAAAAATGCATTTCGCTAAAATTTCTTTACAGTATATTTTGCCAATTAACAATTTATTACCAAAGTTGCCAATTACAAACCGGAAATAACTGGAAAAATATTACAAACCTTGGACTACAATCGTGGTAGTCCAAGGTGAATAAAGGAATGTCAAAAGCAATAAAAAATTACTTTCCAGTGTTGCCAAGTTTAGGATTGTCTTTTAGATTTTTGATTTCTCATGAAGAAAGAAATGGAGGTCCAAATGAGTACAATATAAGACTTAGAGCCGAACCTTGACGTTCGCCTCTTTTAATGACAATTTCTTGTGAGTACTCATTTGCACATCTTATTTGAGTAGTCCTATTTGTGAGAAAGTTAGTGACCCATCTAATGAAGGTAGTTGGTAAGTTCATGGAGTACATCTTATATATTAGTCCATTATGCCACACGGTGTCAAATGCCGAGGTAAGGTCCATGAATATGACAGCCGCCTTGAATCCCTTGTTCAGTGCTACCTGTATATCCGTGACAATTCTCATAACCTGGTCAATTGTAGATACCATTGATATGAAACCAGCTTGACATTTTGTGATTATATTAGATTCTTCTAAAAATAGGTTTAATATTTTTGCTATTACAGTTTCACATAATTTAGCAATCCTGTTTGTCAATGTTATTGGTCTATAGTTTGAGGAAATAAATTTTTGTTTTGTTTTGGGATAAATATAGTGTATGCTGATTTCCAAATTTGTGGTATGTATCCAAGTTTAAATGAAGAATTGAACATCTGAGTAAGGATTTCAATTAGTATGGGAGGACTTCTCTGTAATACAATATATGGAATTTTGTCTGGACCAGGTGATGTGCTTCTCTTTTTCATTAATATCTTTGAAATTTCCTCAGTGGTGATGTCTGTAAGTAGTATAATTAGATTTTTATTGTCAATTTGGTCTAACAGGTCTTGCTGAGTCATATCTTGGAAATAGTTTTTAATCAATCGTATTCTTTCGGCAGTATCAAAAATTTATCTTTGAAAATTCTCTTGCAAGTCTGTGTAGTCGATGCCTATTTTCTCTTTGAATTTGTCATAAAATAAATTTACGAAATCTTTATTTGTATTTATGGAAATGTTGTCTATCTTGTTCGGAATGGATAGTTTTGAATTTTTCAGCCTAGTAATTGCTAGAGATTTCCAAAAACTTATTTATGAAATTTGAATTTTTCTATTCCCGAAATTGTTTTAATTTGTATTTTATTTCTTTTTGTATATTGTTTATTTGTTTTTTAATTTCTTCATTTGGTTGCTTGTGAAAAAGTCTCGTTAGTCTTCTTTTATATCTAATAATTTCTATGATCTCGGGAGGTAGTCTTTCTGCGTTTTTAATGAATTTATCAAGAGGAATGAACTTATTTATAGCCTCCTTTATGACTTCAGTGAGTTGAGCATTTGTGTTTTCTATATCCTGAATAGTTTCAATAGGTAATTTAATTTCTGATAGTTGTGTAAATAAGTAATTGTTTAGTTCTTGCCAGTTGGTTTTATTATATTTAGGGAAGCTTGAAGTGATAACATTCTTACCTATATTTTTTTAATACTTTGTTATTTTTACTCCCCCCGCAGGCAGGAACCTGTCCGCCAATCTTAGAGCAGAACGCCTATTTGCTTTATTTTGCCAGATTTAAATCTAGCGAGAAAGCAGAAGAGGGAAGAAAAGATTTGCGCCTTTTAAATAGCTCCTTAACTGGGCCCCAATTGCTACGTGCAGACAGCATTAACACTTTAGATGGAGACATGCTAGACCCCTTCAACGCCCCTCAGAACAAACGAGCTTTTAAAGAGGGAACAAATAAGTTTCGTGTTGAAAATATTTTCGCTGTGCGCTGTAGCGAGCTCAAAACACTTATTATTAGAAACTGGAGATGTCGCTTTTAGCAAGCAGATTTAAATACAAAGTTAAATTATACATGAATGAAAACATTAGTAAGAATAACCAGACAAGTTATACAAAGTTATACACATAACTAGTTTTTAACACAAATATTATTTTTATGTAAAAAATATCAATTTTAATTAAAATATAGTATATACATATACATGTTAATTATAAATTATTTGTATGCTACTAATGTACTTTCTTTTATAAAACCCAATACTTTATTGTTTTATCTACAAGGTGTCCATTATTTTTTATTTTATTTTTTATATATTTGTATTTATTTATTTTTGGCTGACACAGACCAGGCAGGGTTCATCAGAAGGTAGAAGTTTCAAATGTGGGTTAATTTAACTAAATGAACTAGTTGTTGACACAACATTCTGTAAGTTAGTTCTACAACCAT
The DNA here is from genome assembly GCA_022664845.1 of Lepisma saccharinum. Taxonomy (NCBI): domain Eukaryota; kingdom Metazoa; phylum Arthropoda; class Insecta; order Zygentoma; family Lepismatidae; genus Lepisma; species Lepisma saccharinum. The sequence continues at coordinate 4,269 of JAGDQP010064580.1, read as the reverse complement.
TCTATTTACAAATAAAGAAAACAAACAACCTGGACACAGTTTCGATAAAGAAATAGATTAAATAAAGATGTGAATGTGGTATGAGAATTTGCACATTCATGAGTACCAACGCGCTATCGTTTCGTTTGTTGAGTAAACTTAAATCACGGCGTTAAAGGTTGGTGCAATGACAATATACCTTAAGAGAAACTTACATATTTATCTACGCGTTAACTAACACGCCAGAAGCGTAACTAAGGGGGCATGGGCCTCCCCACAACAAAACCAGAATGGCCTTTACAAAGATATTGAACTTCGAAGCTAAAAAACACATCCATGGAACTTGTTTGCTTGGTCCTGGCCATCGTTGTCTTTTCTTGGCGCTGCAGTACCGTTTTTTTAAGTCACGCCTGCTCATGAAGGGGTTCGTTTCTTGAAGCCGCTAGCATGACGTCAGAAACATTGCTTCTTACAGCCAGGTGGCCATGCGTTCTGTTCTGCTCGTGTACTTGGTTATACGAAAGATCGAAGTAAAAGATCACGGATAAAGAACGAAGAAGCAAACACGGGTCACGCCTATCAAAAAGTGAAATTGAAGAAGAGGTCAAAGTGAATGGCCATGACGTTGAAGAAGAGACACGGATAATTACTATAAACAGTGGCGGCGATAAGGTCCCCCGCGGGATCCGTCGCTGGAAGGGGGGGCGACCTGAACGTGGCTACAATCCAACTAATAAAATATCGTTATCCGATGATAATAATAGGCCCCAGTTTAAGAAAAGTCACAGATTTGTAATTTGTATGAAATCGTGAGAGAAAGAAAATACAATTGTGCAAGATCGGTAAAATAACTAAATGCTACTGAACAATATTATTTTTCGGGGCCCTGTCCGTTGAACGGGGACCCAAAACCAATACACCCTCTTTACCAACAAATAATAATTAAATTTGGTCAAAGACCGTATTTTATCACGTACGAACGATAATGTACAAAAAATTGAATTAAAGTTTTGTTCTGTATTAAAACTATGTCGGAGGATCCAATCGCTTAGAACTAATTAAAGTAGCTTTTAATCATTGATACTATATCAATCATATAAATTAGAGATCATTTGGAAAATTTCAAAATCTTTTCAAAAAGAAACAGCTAGTCTTGATAAAGCGTGGTAGTATTTGAGCCGTGCATCTAATAATTGGAAAGCTTTAAGAGGAAGCTATTCTTGCTTTCTGACTGATAGAATAAAGTTAGCAGAGTCGTGGAACATCCAATGTGAAATAAAAATAAAAAAAACGAAAGAGGTCTGTCAAACGTTTTTTTAATGAAGTAGCAGTAGTCCACACAATTAATGATCCAATAAAGGCATCTGAAATAACACTATTTAACGCTACCATAGACATTGTGATAAACCTGTTGGAAATGAGATTCCAAAACTTGCGTTGCATTGTAGAAAGTTTTTTTTTTTCCTGTTACCTAAAGAACTTGTAACCTTAACACATGAAGAAGTACTTCAGAAATGTAAGACTCTCGTAAATGTATATCCAGTAGATCTATCAAAATCCCTGAACATTGCAAGGAAAAGAAATAAGTTAAAACAAAAACGCCAGAGAAGTAATGAATTTACTTGTTGGAGAAAATGTTTCTCTTATCTGTTGCCTCCCAGATTTGACTACTGCTCTTCAACTTTACTTAATCCTTACAGTCACACAGAAAGAAGCTTTTCTAAACTGAGTTTGATAAAGCAATATCTAGGAAGTAGCATGACACAAATGCGTTTAAGTAACATGGCAACTTTGATAATTGAACACGAAGAAACGAAAAGGTCAATGTCAGTAAAGTAGTCGAAAAGCTTCTTAACGTTAAAGAAAATAAGATTAGAAGAACACTCAACTAACTATATGATTAATATGAACATGCATTTAAATATGGAAATTCCAACACGGTAAACAAAATAACGTAGAGCAGAGAACTCTGACTATTATTGTAAACTGAACTATGTGCAGAAATGATGAGTGTGTTCGCATTGAAATTTGAACTGTGCTTAAAAGTAGCGAAAGAAAGTTACCAAAGAAAAATGGGATTCATGTTCCCGAGAAATTGCAGCTGACGTTATTTAAATTTAGGTAATTTTCTAAGTTATATGTTTTTATTTTATTGTTACTTTGACGCGACTGTAGTATGTTATTTTATTGTATTCTAATTTTATTTCGTCGATGCTCTAAACTGTGATCGCCACTGTCTTTTTTCTTCACAACAGCTCCCCAATTGCATCACGATGCTGGGTGGGAACCGTTCCAGAACCTCGCGCCTTGGAAAGATTGCTTTGGTAGACCCGCGACCCCACGATCAGCAGTCAGCGACGGTACCCACTAGATCGTGTATATATACAAACTTTTAAAATAGGTAAGAAAAGAGGATACCTACACGGTAGATTCTTGAGACAGGTGTACAATAAATTCACCGACACAATAGGAAGGTTGTACGTTTCGCAAGCGTATTTAACTCGAAGGATTGAAAATGGACAAATGGTGTAATTTAAAACATTTTAACAAAGTTCGGATCACTGTTTAAAATTACTGTAATTGCGGACGAACAGTTACATATTTTACTCTAATCCAGAAAGAACGGACTTTCTGATTTTACTCATCAGTCCAGTGTTGCCAGATGGTCAGTATTGAATTTCCTTTTTGAAGCATGAGAATTTACCTTCTCTCCATGAGAATTCCCTACGCATTTAATGTTCTTCTACCATTACTACTCCTGCTACTACTATCGCAAGTAAAAGCTCTTCAAATTATATTTCATGAACTCTCTTACAGAAAACACACAAGAATGATGAGAGCTTAGCAATGCCCCACAGTACTGAAATTAAAATTCACACTAATAATTAAAACGTCCTTGTTCTTTGTTTCACTAAACTTGAAAGCATGCTTTTTTTTCTGCAATTTGCACACAATAAGTCAAAAGTGCGGGGAGAAAGACCACTCTTTTGTAGAGTGGAGTTTTCAATCGAAAAGAGTGGTTTCCAACGAACCGCTCTTGCTTTAGATGGCAAATGTGTTCCTTCTAGATGGAATTCCGTTCTTTTGGATGTAAGTTATCTTTTCAAACTTAAAAAGCGATTCCTCATCTTTTTTTTTTTTTTTTTTTTCAAATTTTTAGAAAGATATGCAATGCATCGTAGCTACTAGTTGACTTTGATCTCCGCAATTTGTTACTGCGAAGGTTAACGAAACACTAAGCTGTACTATAAAATGTATAGCGTTGCGTTTAGTTAGAAATGACGACAGAAAATTTGTAAACGCTTCGGTGGAAAATTATATAAGAAGACGTCACTAGTGAGATATGTACAAGAAATCTTTGAACGCTGTTCACAAGGACCTGACGAGACGACTAAAATAAACATGTGAAGGCATATTGTCACTGTTGGACGGCTAGCTGATGGGTTAAGGAATTGGATAGCTATCCGGAAGGTACCGGTTTAAAACCTCCCTCAGTATAAGATATTTTCTCTTTTTCATTCATAAATATATTATTTTCCTTTTTTACTACTTATGAATAAAGTTCTATTGTATCTTTGTACATTTTCAACTTTATATGAGTATTGCGTCGTTCTCCTGTTCAAAGAATGAAAACCTTTTCTAAATAAATGGAAATTCACCTAGAAAAATATGTATACGTTCCCATCGAAATGGTCTACCTTAGTTCCTGTTTTTCCAAGCAAAAAAAAAAAAATCTTTTCTCCGATGAAAATTCCCTCTTTCTGCTCAAATCGAGCGGTATTTCGTTCTTTGGATTTGATGTGAGGTTTATCGTGTTTCAAGACTTAATGTATTTATATCACAATCCTATCTTGTTGCAACTTAAAACTAAATTAAGCAGTCACTGTAATTTTTTTTTTTTTTTAATAATTTATACAGCTGTTGCTTTTCAAACTTGTAAAACATGCTGCTTCAAAGATAAATCAGGGTTGTATTTTTTACCTCCTCATAACGACAACTTAATTTTTTTAAGTTATTAAATAACAGTTGAAATTTACTCAAGAAGAATTTCCCTACATTTGAAGCCATTTTAAGGAAAATTCCCTTTTCTCCCGCTCGGCATATTTTGAGCATTCATCCTACACCGAGGGAACTTTTGCTCCATCTGGTAACACTGCTCCCACACTGCTCATAATTAAATCGGGCACAAGAGTTTATGTTAACAAACTCGTATTTTGCCCCTACAAAAATATTTCTAACATATTTTGTAATTTAATGTGCTCTGTGCCTCCAACACGTCAGACTGACCTA
>JAGDQP010064579.1:0-11550 GCA_022664845.1 Lepisma saccharinum | reverse complement strand
GTTATCTGTATTGCCCCCCCCCCATGACCACAGAAAAACTTAACTGAAGTGGCTCTTAAAGGGATACTGTTGTCATCCCACGACTACAGATGGTGCTGGGTGCTTCGCCTCGCTGTCGCCCGGTTTCCTGGACAGCTGCTACCGCGGTTGCTGCTGACCAAGTTCGTCATGCCTCGACATGCTCTATCATAACCGTCATGCTTCTGGCTGCTTCTTTCCTATCGACCATATTTAAATGGTTCTTGGCCCAACGTGCTTACTAGTGGTACTAGGTACTCCGCTTCGCTGTCGTCCGGTTTCCCGGCCAGTTGCTACCGCGGCTACCATTGACCACGTTCAACAGGTTTCCATAATTAAGTGGCTGCTTCTTCCAGTCTTCGTGTCGGTATCAGGAGATGGCTATTCTTCGCTGGTGAATACAACTTCCTGCTGGCATCATCACATCACGGGCGATTTGAGGGCCACCACCACCAACAACAAGGTAGTAATCCTGGCCCGCAGGGCCACTAGATTGGACTTCTGGCTGTCTTAGCCACTCTCGTTATTAGAATTAAGTATCTTTCTTTTAGGATTTATTATAGATTGAGATTGAAGCTGATTCCGAACATTCAACCCAGGCGCGCACCCCGCAAACAACAAGCAAATCCGCCCCGGCAACTAACTCCTTTTTTGAGTAAATTTATATTTTGATATGTTTGTAAAAGAGTCCTAAATGTCATAGATTGTCATTATTCAATGTATTTTGTCACTCCGATCAGGAAGATATGGTAAAGTATGTTAGAAATTGTTTAATTTTGTGATTTGAAGTTGCACTATTACTATATAGTCATCCGATGGGAAAAAGTAGCTCAAGATATTCTCCGTTCCATTGTTATTCTTAAGTTAGATTGAGTAGTTCTTGATAAGTAATTTGGTGTCTTATGATTTCATATGTCAGTCTTGTAGGGAGGTTCAATAGGGCAAATTTTTTGTCTTTATTGTTTTGTATGTAATTTATTTTAATTCTGTGTAAGTATTCTTCCATAGGTATAATGTTGATGTTTTGATATAATATGTTTTTTTTTTATTTCCACAGTCATCTTGATACACGTAGCCAGTATCTCTCATATTTATTGAGAAGTTCAATATTGGCATTTCTGTTATATAGTTCGTGGAAAAACGTTACGGTAGGTCGTAATATTGAGGTATATATTCTGGTTTTTATATGTTGTGGTAATTCAGCTAATAGTAAGGCCTTTAGAGCTGAAAAGGTTTGTAGTCCCTTTCTTCTTCTGTCCTGTATGTGTTTTTTGAAAGAAAGTATGTGGTCCACGGTCACGCCGAGATATTTTGCAGAGTTCGTAGGTCTAATTATTACTTTGTTTATCGAAATATACTTGTTTTTGGTTGTTTTATCTGTTCTGATCCCTTTACCATTTGGGTAGAAAATTACAAATTGAGTTTTGTTTTCGTTCATAAACAGTTTCCACGTGTTGCACCAGGAAGTAAACATATTTGCTGTTGTTTGTAGGTAATTTAAAGATGTTTTTGTGAGTCTTGCTGAAGCCCAATAAGCCGTATCATCGGCAAACAGTCCAAGTTTTGTGGTGTTATTATCCAACTTTGGTGTGTCGTTCACGTACACCGAGTATAATATAGGACTTAGAGCCGCACCTTGAGGTACACCTCTTTTTATGACAATTTCTTGTGAGTACTCATTTGCAGATTTTATTTGAGTTGTCCTATTTGTGAGGAAGTTAGTGACCCATCTAATTAATGTAGTTGGTAGGTTCATGGAGTACATCTTATATATTAGTCCATTGTGCCACACGGTGTCAAAAGCCGATGTAAGGTCCATGAATATGGCAGCCTCCTTGAATCCCTTGTTCAGTGCTATCTGTATATCCGTGACAATTTTCATAACCTGGTCAATTGTAGATACCTTTGATCTGAAACCAGCTTGACATTTTGTGATTATATTAGATTCTTCTAAGAATTGGTTTAATCTTTTTGCTATTACGGTTTCACATAATTTTGCAATCGTGTTTGTCAATGTTATTGGTCAATAGTTTGATGAAATAAATCTATTTTTGTTTTGCTTTGGGATAAATATAGTGTATGCTGATTTCCATCTTTGTGGTATGTATCCTAGTTTAAATGAAGAGTTGAACATCTGAGTAAGGATTTCAAATAATATGGGAGGACTTCTCTGTAATACAATATATGGTATCTTGTCTGGACCAGGTGATGTGTTTCTTTTCTTCTTCAATATCTTTGTAATTTCCTCAGTGGTGATGTCTGTAAGTATTATGTTTAGATTTTTATTGTCAATTTGGTCTAACAGGTATTGCTGTGTCATGTCTTGAAAATGATTATTTATCAATCGTATTCCTTCGGCAGTATCCAATATTTCTCTTTGTAAATTCTCTTGCAAGTCTGTGTATTCGATGCCAATTTTCTCTTTGAATTTGCCATAAAATAAATTTACGAAGTCTTTATTTGTGGTTATGGGAATGTTGTCTATCTTGTTCGGAATGGAAAGTTTTGATTTTTTCCCTTTAGTGATTACTAGAGATTTCCAAAAGCTTTTAGGGGTTTTTCCATAGTCCTCCGTCAATTTATTTATGAACTTTGAATTTTTCTGTTCCCGAAATTGTTTTAATTTGTATTTTATTTCTTTTTGTAGATTGTTTATTTGATTTTTAATTGCTTCATTTGGTTGCTTGTGGAAAAGTCTCGTTAGTCTTCTTTTGTATCTAATAATTCCTATAATCTCGGGAGGTAATTTTTCTGCGTTTTTGTTGAATTTATCAAGAGGAATGAACTTCTTTATAGCCTCCTTTATGACTTCAGTGAGTTGAGCATTTGTATTCTCTATGTCCTCAATAGTTTCGATAGGTAATTTAATTTCTGATAGTTTTGTAGATAAGTAGTTGTTTAGTTCTTGCCAGTTGGTTTTATTACAGTTAGGGAAGCTTGAAGTAATAATATTATTATCTATTGCCCATCTAAATTCCAAATATATCTCGCTGTGATCCGACGGTAGACTTTTGTTAACATGTTTTCTATTTAATTTATTTGACGAAGCCGGTGGCAGAAGAATTTTGTGCGGAGATGTTTCAGAATTTGGCCCAGATCTTGTAGGACCCACATTGACGTTTATTAACGATGATGACATAAGATATTGAAATAATTTCCCTCCGTTTGAATCCGTTTTTGGGTCTCCCATCATCTAATGTTGACTGTTTATGTCCGCTGCTATGATTAAATTTCCGTATTTGGAAAGGTAGGTTAGTAATGGAAAACTTTCTGATATGTCTAAATTTGGATGGGAATATAAGGTGGCTATATATATCTTTTCATTTCGCTGTTGCATAGAAATTAATAAAGATGTTGTGGAGCGATCCTGTAGGGAATCAGGCAGTATTTCCTCATTAGCTTTAAATTTGTTATTGACTAAAATTGCAACTCCACGTTGTGCTTCCTGTCTGTCATGTCTGAACATGTAAAGTTCTGAATTTGTTAAGTCCAGTTTAACCTTCCTAGTGAGTTTAGTTTCATTTAATATTATGATGTCAATATTTTGATCTTTTGCAAGTTGTATTGTTTCATAGATTTTGTTTCGCAATCCATTAATATTAATAAACATAATTTCCAGGGTGTTCTTAATGTTTGTGTTATTCAAATAGTTTCTATTGCTATCCATTAGATGTTTATTCTGTTTGCGATATTGGTTTGTTATTCTTTTCCTTTTTATTGAAGTCCTCAATACCAACGTGAATGTGGCCGTATATCGATTGAATTATATTAAAATGTCTCTGTAAGAACTCTTCTGATGGAGCCTTAATTGTTTGATTTATTTTTGCAATTTGCTCTGGTTCTGAAGCGTTTATTAGAGTGATGATAGATAAGATCCATTTAGCCATTTTATCCATGTGATCTTGGAGCAAGTTCCTAATTTGGGTTTCAAATTCGTCTCCATTTTGTGTGTGCTCATCTTTATCTTCATCACTGTAATTGGTCTCATTTTGTCCAGCTGTTTTTCTCGGAGACCAGTTCATGCGTACTGTATATGGGAACGGTAGGGGGCGGAGCTTAAGAATCCGTGCCTATAGCTTGACCCTGATTGGTCGTTTCCATATATGGTTTCTTTATGACTGGTGTCCAAGTCAGACTAAGTTGAAATCCTGTATCTCTGTTGACATTATTAGGTTTTCGTAGTATGGCAAGATATTCTATTGTTATCCTATCCCAGGAACTAAATACTGTCTTTGTTAACTGCGAATTTTGCATGGGATAATGCCAGATATTATATTTTGGCCGATTGAGCATCTAATCGGTAAAAGTGCAGCATCCGTCTTACAGGACTACGTCTTTTATCACCGTGAGGGAGCTCATATGTGTGTTTATATCCACATCCAGCGTGGGTGCCACTACAAGGGTTACTGAGAAGGGTATGGTTCCAACTTTGGCATGGCTCTGAATGGCAACTCGTGGCTTATGATCACAATACATAACGTTAAATAAACTTTTGTGCAAGTTTTGTTCATGTAATGTAACACTTTCTTGAGTCTAGAATTCATTTTCCATCAAATGATTTTAACTATTGAAATTCCGTAAAAGTGAAAATAAATGTTTAAACAATGCACGGGTACAGTACTGTGTATTTTCAAAAATTGTCTGACATTGGGAATTGGAACAAATGAATGTTACAGCACTTACAGTGTTTCATACCAGTGTACCTATCTTTAATATTAACTTTTGTCCAATAGAACTATGGTTAAATTAAGAAACCAACTTTTTGGATACCTTGTACTAACAATCTTTTGATTTTAAAAAAACATAACAAAAGACTTTTCTATTACTTAATTTTAGGAGAGCTGAATCTAATAAATTAGAATTGGAGAAGTTAATGTTCTTTTAATAGGAAGACAGATGAATATTAAAATATTGCTACTTCCCCAAACACATATGAAAGTGAAACTGAAGTAGAAAAACCTATTATATATTCCAAAAGTAAAGAAAAATATATATAAATGAATTCAAAGAAGCTTCAATAATGATTTACTATATATATTATTGGATTCATTTAAAGCATACAGCACATAGATAATACACAAAAGAGAAATATATTTTAACATTACGTCTTGTATGTATGTTTGTAGAAAAATACAAAAAAGCAATATTTTAGCCTTAGAAAATATAAAGATTTATCTGAAATGTTTAATAATATTATTTGTAATGCTTCGGAACACCTTTAAATTCTGTTAAATTGGGAAAAGGCAGGAAAGTTATAAACGACTTTAACTTTCCTATCCGCCATATTAAAAAATGGCGTCCCATCAGAGCCTGCAAGTAGAGCCCGCTCACCTGACGAGCACTTTTATTTAATCTTAATTTATTCTCAACCCGCTTATGTAATGCAAAACGCAGAACGCTGAGTTGCCTATGTAGATCACGTGATTTTCTTGAACGCTGATCAGTCGTTGCAGATCCCATGACAATCCTCCATATTTAAATATTTGCACTCTTTTATGAGGCATATTTGAACATAATAATATTAAACACACGCACATATATATATATATATATATATATATATATATATATATATATATATACTGTTTTCAAGGTTATATGTTTCTTTTTGTAATTTTGACATTTTGGGTCAAGAATTATGTAATTTATGTGTTGTTTATAGTGGTGATGCTGAATTTGAAAATTGATTCTCTTTACTTCTTACCATTTCCAATATCGCGTTTCCAATTTCCCCAAATCTGACAATTTGATTCTAGATATATGAAAATTCATAATTTGTTTGTTATTCATTGTGCTAATGCCGAATTCAAAAACTGCAAATCTCTAGCTTCTTTGGTGTCATTAACCTTTCATCTCAAAGTAATAGGTATTATTTTTTAGATGTACTTTGTTATGATGATGTGAAATTTGATTTTAACTAATATTTACCGTGTTTAAGAGAAATCCTGTTGCGTTAAGGCACGGATAATTAACTTATTTTCTATATTTGCAGTAATCTCTTATGTGTATAACGAATTCATCAGCAGTGGAACATAATAATACTTCTGTAGTCCCTAGAATCATACAAAGTAATCATAATGTCATTAAATCGAGGGTGCCTGGACGAATCTTTCAGGCACCATATGCAGAAAATTGGGGAAGCAATGACGAATGCACAGGGTGCCTGAAGGAAAACTCTTTCTCGATATTCAACACTTCCTTTCAATGGATTTAAATAAACTAGACTCATGCAAGCATAAAGAAGTACTAACAATAGACATAAATCATCTTCCGAGGAATAGCATCTAAATTCATCATTTGTGTGGAGTATAGGTAGAAAATGGAAAGTGATTTCGATGAATCACTATGGGAGGAATTAATTGCTTCTGCAAAAATCTTCCTTCTGAAACGTTGTATATGTTGTTGTATTTTTTTCTTCGTACATGACAACAACCAATACTATACATTTAGCACAAAAACATGTGTTACCAGCGTGTCCCAAATCGTAATTTTCATGTGTGAAGACATTATATAGTAAATCAACATCGTTAATGCCTCACTGAAGCATTAATAATGTATCAACGAAGTAAATGGAGAGTTAATTCAGAATATTAAAACACAGTATTCGTTATATCTCATTTTCTAAACTGAAAAAAAAGAAAGAAAAATAATGTGAAAATTCAGTAATTGCGCCAGACCACCACCGTGGGGGTCACCCCCAAAATTCTCGACAACACTCCCCTATTTTAAACGTGTTTCGGTCAAACATCAATAGAACCCTCAAAAACACCACTTACTGTCTCCCGATTGTGACTCTATAACCCCTCCAAACTGAAAATTCTGGAGGAATCCGTATGGGCATTGTTGTTTATAAAATGAAACTTTTATCTCCTCATGTTAAATTTATTAAATAAATGTTTTATTTTTTAAAAAAAAGAAGTATACAATATAATCATTAACCCTTAGATGTACTTCATGGGTAACAAATGACCCACCGCTATGTTTTTCCTCTTTATTGTCTCAGAAACAATTTCAATATTCTCGAAACTCTCTGACGTCATCTATAAACGAATTTGTTATATGGCTCACATTTGTCCGGTGTAAAGTAAGAGACAACTGCAAATCACAACAAAATTACTTACTTTGTCCAGTTTCTTTAATTTACAGAACGATTTAAAAGTCCATAATCAGCATTACATAAATAACTGATCGCCAAATAAAGTTTTGCTTGTAGGTAATAGGCGAACTGTTTATATTGATTTCTTGTATGATAATGTGTTGGAAAAACTGTTCAAGGACCAAACAGATAACACCCTTATCTCAATTTGCCTAAATCCGGACAAAGTATATTCTTTTCCTCTGGTACTTAGATTTACATCTACGAAAATTAAAGAATCATCAGTAAAATGTTGCGTAACGGAAATCTATCACCTCACCATTAACAGTTATTTGACCACGAGTTCTCTTGGCCTGAACCTTAGATACCTAGAGATCATAAATACAGTTTAATTAAAGACAACTAGGGCTCCTTTGGTACATTTCCACTGGCAAACCTTTACACAGGTAAAACAATAATCGTAATAGCTGTTTAACTTTCTTTATGTTTGTATTTATTGTTTCAACAATATAGACAAACAATCAAGCATACTTAATTAATAAACTACCTAGGAGATGTTTATTCTTTGGTTACTTTAACTCAGGAAAGAATATTTCAAGGAAGTATTTTTGTAATTTGCATATAATATAAAGTTTATTTTTGCCATTTTATAATATTAATTTAGACTATATTTAAGAAGGTTTTTAAACAAACTATTTAGTAAAACATATTGAGTTCAAAATTAATCGGGTATACGAAAGTTATATCAGTCGGTTGTTCAATTTAATATAGAACTCTCAGTGAAACACAAAAACAAGCGGTGTTTGATTTTAAGAATAGATCATAAATTTGCATTTTAAATAAATGTAATGTTTAAACCTAATTTAACTTGTGGCACTTAGTTTTTAGGTCTGCTCTTATTCAGAATCTGTGCGGGGTTTCGTATCACCTTAACCAGAGAAGTCGTCTAGGACACTTTGACGAAGATCCTTGTGTTTCCTCGCTTTAAGCTGCGCTTAGTGCTTGACACGAGACAAAATCTGTTTTACACCTGTAATTCTCGTCTCTTACTGGAGTGGACCAGCCAAAATCTATCGACTGCCTATTGCCTTTTCCTTCTATGTTAATTTGCGAAGGGCTGTTTATATGGATCGTTATTTTAAAAGATAATTAAGTTTATATACGACCTATATCAGGTGTCCCAAGCGAAGGTTCACGTATTTTTCAGCCACCTGTTTACTTGATCTCTGATATTGTTTCTTGAGTGTATATAATTCTTGATGTAAATTAACTTGGAGTGTAATTAACGAAACCTGTAGGAACATACTTAAACACAAGCTAGCCGCAAATTTGCAATGCTAAATAAAACTACTATTAAACAAATAACTTAAATTCTCATCTGCTTGAACATGCTTATATTAGGAGTACACGATCCACATTAACCCTCCACTGGTAACCTTAAAAAAAGTTATGTGGCTAGTACACTTAGATCCTGGTGACTAAAAATGAGAAATTTGGACGTTAACATTTTTTTTTAAGTTTTCAGGTACAATATATATTGTAGATGCTCTCTTGAGTTGGTACAAAAGATATCATCTTTTTTTTGGAACAGTTTAAGCATAATTTGCGGCTGCATTTTTAACAGATTGTTAATTTGCAATGGTAGCAGTAGTTCTTTGTTTTCCTGTCTTTTTGCTGGGACACAATGCGAATCTTTTACATTTGAATATTTCAGTAGCTACTACAATAGCTGGTGGTTGCAGCAGATGCAATTTGCACAGTGGTAAATTTCACTATAGTGGCAATCACAGAATCATCAACGATAACGCTCTCCATAAAAAACGGATCTGTAGAACCCGTAATCTTTGCATCACACTTTTACTCCAGGTAGATGAAAAATAAAGTTAGCAGGTGCGCGTCCTCCTACAGTAGGAACGCTGGACCATTTGTAGTTGTTTCTGCCATAGTAAGTTTAGTCATGTCTCCATGAGCTACTACTGTAGTAGTATTGTTACTGCTATCGTCATTTTCACTATCAGACGATACTTCGCTTACACTGTCATGTTCACTCGGTATGTAATTAGTGTTATCTTCAGAATAATATTCCCTATTTAGGATCTCTGCTATTTCATCATTGGTGAAATGGCTTCCTCCCGCCATAATGTCTGGATCAGAAGGAATTACACTTAAATAATCATCAATCCCTCATCCAGAAAAAAGTTACATAAATGGTACACTTGGGTCCTGGGGACCCACTCCCCTGTAATAGACAAGCTTAGCAGCACTTTACGGGAAAACCTTTTTACGACAACATTCACCACTGCCAGTCAAAAGACTAATCAGGAGAAGAAAATATTCAGACCTACCATTTGTGAGTAAACACATAAACAAAATCCCACTGGGTCCTGAGAACCAATGTATACCACTGACGGGTTAAACACTGTTGCCTGTACCTAGACATAATATATTAACTTTAATTTATAAATTAATTTGTTTTTTGTACAATATTCACAAACGCTAGTAGAAGAAGGCAATACCAGTGTTCAAGTAGAACATTAATTTTAATCAAAGGAAAGTGAAAACTTCAGAACTAACATATATTTCTATTAGCACATCGAATTTGGGATAATTCTTCACGCATATTTATAATCTTTACTGCATTAGTCTCCGCACTTAATAAATATAGAAGTTTGTTCTAAACTTTCAATAACAAAAATAACTAAACTTCTATCCTCACGCACTATGTACTGCATTGCTGCGAATGAAATGTATGCCCGAGATATCTCATGTCCAAAGGCCACATTAATAAAACTACATTACCTGGTTATCAAAGTAGTCCCCGTCTCCAGCCATACATTGTTACCGTTGCTCGGCCAATGATTGAATCCCATGGGGAAAGAAGTCTGGAGTCTGCGGTGCGAAGAAATCTTCAATTATATGTTGCAACGCCCAATCATCAAGGAAGATCTTCCCTGCAAAGAAGTGATCGAGATGCGAAATGAGGTCGTAAAGAGATCGGGCGGATACGGCATGAGACGAAGGGTTTCACATGGCAAATTCATGGAGAATCTGCACAGTTCGTAACACAACGTGTAATTGGGCATTCTCATGCAATATAAGGACACCAAATCTGTTGACCATAGTTGGATGCTTGCGCACAAGTTTGCACTGCATTTCATGGAGTCCAGCAGTGTAACAATATACAGACCAATATACCAGCAACAACACTTTCCGTGGGTAGAGAGCTAGTTTAGAACTCACTTCTGAATGTTGATCACAATCCAACAATTGTCCTGAACATTTACGATTATCATAACAGATCCATTTTCCATCTGCAGTGACAATCAGATGTAGGAAAACTTCTCGCCTATTCCTTACACTCAGACAACTGCACACCTGCAAAGAGCGATTCTTGTTGGCAGACGTCAATTCATGTACCACAAGTGAGTCCAATTTTTCACGTTACGGATCGCACGGAGCCGCCGAATAATAATATGGTGGGTTCCTAACTCGTCTTCAATGGCACGATCGCTATTCCAAGGGCCATTTTGCACATGTTCCTTATGATGTTCTTGGTACTAGTAATGCCTTCTTCCATCCGAACATGACGTTAGTAGGTGCCCCCGAGGCTCATTATTCGGCAATGTTGTGTCACCGCAACAAAATGTGGCATTTCAACGGCTAATGACGCGTTCATTCGCCATTCGTGTCCCAAATGCATAGTTAATGCGTTTTAAGGCTTGATGTGCAGAAACTTGTATAATTAAAAGAAAACAAATTTCTTGAAAATCACTCGCAATTGTGTGTTCAAAATGGTTCCTTTTCACACGACCCTGTTCAACAACACACTGCCTCCTGATTGTCTGGGTATTCCAGTCAGCTTTCTGGACGTATACAGAGTTTGTGACACATAACCTCAGTCGATTCCTTTTGTTGTGTTGCTGAAGTTTGTTTCCCATCAGATATCAAAGCCATAATTTCATTCAGAACAACCTAATACAATGATTTGTAAAATCAGTAATTTACTCCTCACGGAATAAACTAATTAAAGAAACGTAATTTGTCATTTTACATTTTTTTCATAATACTGACTTTCAGATTAAAAACAACGCTTTTCACAATTGCAGAAATAATACTGTTGTAGCTAAAATTTGTAAAGATATCAACGATAGTAGATTTCAACATTTAGAAAAATTGTAGTAAATACATTAATGGGGTACTTGATAGAAAAGTCAGAATTTCCTAAATGAAACATTTGATCATGTGCATTAATAATTATTAGAAAGATTTATGCTAAATATTTTGAACGGAATTAACTAAAACATATGTCGCAATACTGCTCATTACTCAAACAAATCTCGGAGTTACGTGATTCATGATTTTTGCGTTTGGCAATAATCTTTAGTAATTCACAACAGGAACGAAAATTAAATTAGGATTTCACTAGCCATCGTGTT
>JAGDQP010064577.1:911-11550 GCA_022664845.1 Lepisma saccharinum | reverse complement strand
GTGCATAGAACACATTTAAGGTGATTTTTCTTAATTGGTTGTTCTGCATGAAACTTGCGTTCGTGATATGTGAAATTTTCAAGGTGATTGAATTGTTTATCCCAATTTGGGCATTGATAAGCAAATAATTTCTGGATCTTTAAAGGAGGCGCGATTTCGTTTAATTTATTCGGATGTGCTTTCGAAACGACGCCTAAGTGATTTGTTATGGTCATAATTCTTACCAGACTCTGAACATACATGCTATTTAATTTCGTTCATTTGGATCGACTTTACTTATACATCAACCCACTATAAATACGAACACAAAAACACGGCTCTACTAAATACGAACAGAAAATAAAACTCCACTAAAACATAAAACAAACAACACAACGAATGACTGTTCTCCCGCTAGAATATAGGAAAAGGAACCCTCAGCCCGCCAAGCAGTTAACCCAGAAAAATTAAAACGCAGACAGCAGTTTCTTCATGCCTAAGAGGTTAAAAAAATGCCGGTGGTATTCAGTCTTGGTTCATTTAAAATGTATTATCAAAATACTGTATAATTAAATATCATAGGATATAGGATTCTGTTTCATTTAAATAACACTTTTTAAAAATTCCACTCCGACGTAAGGAGAGTGTGCGCTCTCCCCACTCCCTCTCCTTGGCTTCGACGACTACTCACTCGGTAAGCTTCGGTAATTTTCGCGAAGTGGGCGTGGTCGGTGCCCTAGTTCACGTCGCTGGTTAACGTCAAGTTATTTAGAAGGACGGTAATTATTCTTGCAACGAAACAGAAAAAAATACCAAGGAGCCGTACCTGTTTCATACAGAAAATTACACCTTTTCTGTTATTGAAGGAACAGTAGTCAATAAAGAAACAAATATTTTAATAGTAAACAACACTAACCGTGGGTATGCGACGGAAGGCCAACGACTCGAAGGTCACGGGTTCGAGTCCCGGCAGGGGCATGAGTGTGGATTCTAATTTCTAAGGTTCGAATCGTGACGGGCCGAAGTCCAAAGTTACTAGACTTACCCATCAAAAAATGAAGTTTTTTTTTAAACAACACTACAACGCAATAGCGTTTCTCCTCCTCTACCTTACAAGTAACTAGTATCTTCCTGGAAGTACATTTCTACCGCACTGAATATAAGTACTCTTATTTCAAGAGCATTTGAAACCGTTGTAGTGTCTTCTTTGTACGAGTACCAGAAGAATGATTTCCACTGTTTTCCAACATCTAGATGTCGGTAAACCCGATCAATAGAAGAAGGAACATTGCCAGTAACATTAATTCCTAAATCAAAAGTACATTTTGTCGGCATTTGTCATTACTTCTACCACAAATATATGAAGAAGATGTAAAGTAGGTTTAGAAGTTGTGTAGAGAGAATATATTGATAAACGGATTGCATTGCCAGTATTATATTTTCACTAAAAACAAATGTTTTGGAAGAAAGTAAATATAAAGATCTTTCATAAGGATTACAGTAAACACGCCTTTTTTGCACTTTTTCCTCCTCATTAACAGACGAAATACTCGTATGTGAATGTGTCTGTGTGTGCGTGTGTTTGGATTTGGATGTAAACCCTCATTTTCTTGACAACGTGATAAGTTCCTCCGGTGAAAGGATCATAAAGTTGCAAGAATGGTGAACACTATGAAATGAAACATGCTTATTTGAAGACCTCATAGAGTTTGTTATCGCCGCTTGAGCTAAAACTTAACGATATATGTTTACAAACATGTCTAACTGATTTGTTTGGTCATCAGCGGCTTGGGTTTAACAGTTGAAGTTGATGCACAATCTTGGGTCTGTTTATTAACATCTTAATTTTCAAATAAACCTTTTTATCAATATTTACTTAAATTTCTTGACTACTTCTAAAAGAAGAAGCTATAGTACAACTGATATTATTAATACAATATAACACTAGTTTTTTAAATATTAACCACGAAAAATGTCAATGTTAATAACCAATAGGTTTAGTACAATCTTTGGCGATCTTTTCATTGCCAATCAGCGACATTAAAAAAACTAACAGGTAATTTAACCTTTTACCTCTAAAGAAGCTTGCACAGTTCTGATTTGATTGATCACAATTATGATTGGTGCTTTAAACTCCGGTGGAAAGAGTATCAAAAATTATTTTATAAAATATCGTTTACATAATTATTATTCTTTTCACATTAGAGCAGGTATTAGTTTTAAAAATATCGCAAGTGTTATAAAATGAATTATACTTTCAATAATATAGTTCTCTCTAACGCTCTATCTAACCTGGTTTGTATATTCATCAACAGAAATTAATTAATAATGATTTAAGATTGCACATTTCTTAAATAGTTTAAACAATAAATTTTAAGGTTTTGACAAAGTGACCTTTTGACATGTTTTAAAATTTGACGTACATTTCAAGTCTTGTTCTATTTAAATGATTTCATATAAATATAGCTGCTAGGTAGCGGGGTTAAAGCTATAAATAATAGGCATGATAGTAATGTGTCAAGGGATGAGATACTAATTGTAGATAAGAATGTGAAATATGTCATTCTTGATTTAGTGAACGGAAATTTTTAAATATTTACAGTGGGATGGGTGAATGGCATATTCCTGCCTATAATGACTTCTAGAGACGTAGTTGCTTGTAAATATTTACATAGTTTCAGACTTTAGGACTACTGGAAATAATTTAAATTATCAATTTGTATTACTTTCTCCTCTAATTTGGTAACAGGACATGACAATGGCGAATCTGGTTATAGAAAAATAAATATGTTTATGTATATGCAAGTCAGCAATTGAGGAAAACGAAAGAGAGTAAATTTTGTGTCCAATTTTGATTTGAAATTGCTCAGCAGTGACAATCAACAGATAAATCATTGTCAAAGTTAGGTGAAGAAAATGTCAAGTTAAAGGTTATGTTTGTCTGCGCTTGACAGTACCATTGCCTGTATCCAGCTGGAATTGATGCAGTTTGTTAATTCGTCCTCGTGTAGGAGTATATTCTAAGTTTGGTTCTTGTATTCAATTACCTCAGTGTGTTCTCTTAGTGCGACTTGGTATGTCTCTTGCGACTCATCGAGGCTTCATTCGTGTTTCGTGATGATCATGGCTATTGGTGGATAGAATACGTTGTGCAATAAGGTATATTCTTACGTATAAACGCATTGTTTGTGAGTTTAGAAGAACACAATAATCTTTATTTTCGAACAAAATGGAATGCATTAAAGGATTTTAGTGTGAAGAGAAGGCTAAAAGAAAAACACGGTAAAGATCCTACTGTCACAGATTAGCAAAGTTGGCTGGAGATAAAATAGCTGAAATTTCGATAAAGGCGTCGCTTACAGTTCTAAGCATACGCCGGACGATAAAGATTGGAGGATATTATTATCGGTCTCTCGGTACATAATAAAGTCATCCAAAAGCTGAAAGGCAATTCATGAAGACACCAACACTTTGCTGGTGAACTTAATACGAATCATTTAGGTCCTTGTAACCGCATGTTTCAATATTCTGAAAACTGAAAATGTGAAATAATTATATATCCAGAGAAAGAAGATATACATATTAAGGGAACTAACTGGAAAATGGTAATTGGGATATAATGATTAGGAGAAGTGAACAGCTGCTTCTACGAACATAGGGAATAGAAACTCCAAACTCGACAGTTTTGCACTTCGTAACCGTAACTACACCTTCTGAAGAATCGTTATCGAAAGGAAGGAATTAACCACATGCGGTTAGTGCAACTTCAAACCCCAACTATTGACCTTGCATGTGCTAGTAGGTTGATTCAAATTAGAGGTTTGAATTTCGATTTTCCGAAAAATATTCGGGACACACTGCCATTAAGTTTTCTCCATCAAATTACCAACTCCGCTGAAATTTCGACTGATCTGATTAATTTTTAGAGATCCCAGCAGCACGCAAATTATTGCTTAAATTGAAAAAAACAAACATACATTTCCACATATTATTTTACTGAAATAGAAAGTTACAGTATTTTCTCGGTCTATAAAAAGAATAGTGAAACTTTCATGAGAAAAAAAAACATGACCAGCGTGCATACTAACAATGCGCACAATTATTTGCCTGTGCTGTTTCACCACCAACAGTAGGTACTACTTTTGCGTGTCTGACTTGGAGTGGAGTTTGTTGTATTTTTCCATCATGGAAACACCACCCTTAGCAAAATCATTAACAACCTTCATACACCTCACGGTCTTCTTAACACTAAGAAACTCTTTATTTCTGTTCCAAGAAGCCGCATCTTCTTGGAGAAAGGCAGATTTTAGTCCAGTGATATAAAGGAAAAGTGTTTTCAGAAGCAAAACTTTCTAAGTTTCTTCCATCAATGTTAGCTGGATGTAATTTTGCACGCTAGCGAGAACAGACATCTCATTTTTATTCATGGAAGCAACCATATTGTTTTTCGTTCGAATGTCAGTACCATTATTGAAAAAGAGAGTGTAATTAGTTTTTTTGATGAATAACACAAATGATTCAGGAACTTCTCCAACGATATAACTGCAAATTTTGGATTATTGTCTTTATATTTCTTCAGTGATTAAAAAAATAGAAGCCATTTTTAGGAACAGAAATACATCATCCAGCTTTAAACCATGCTTTTACATAACTGGTCATAACCAAACACATATTTCAGTTAATCCCTTCTCTTCGTTTTCTGTAATCTCAAACTGGTCACGAAACATCATTTTGAATGAATATATGGCTCTTGCCATCCACCTAGAGTGGTGAAAACCAGACGGTGCCCTGAATGAAACTCGTTTATTTTGGCATTGCACCTAATATTGTGACATCGAGTTTAATATTTTTTTTATAATCTTGCCTTGATTGGTGTTGATTCAATTGATTTTCGCAGAAATTGAGAACTTCACCCTAAACAGTTCTTCTTTTGTTTGATATATTTATCAGAGTCAATAGTTCGGTAGGATGCAGTAGAAATCTTCTTCCGGAACTACTTAAATCGTTGGAAAAGCATCATTTCCGGAGATATAGAAGGACCAAGTACGTGGAGAACTACGGCTTGTAACACTATTTCCAAAATATGGTGATGGCAAAGCATCCACAAGTTGTTTTTCAAGTAGGACACAAGATCCATTCTTCAGTACTGTGTTCACCGTTGGTGTGTCACGGCTGTTCCATGAGAAACCTGTTTGACATAATGTAGCAGATATGGAACTAGCAGAACTTTGCCAGTTCCTGAACTTTGCCAACCCCGTGAAGTTGCTCTACCCTTTCTCCAGCTACCAAGACATGGAAACGATCAACTTTGGAATCCATCGTAATGCCCTCTATTAACTGCCCGTCCCAGTGAATGGTGAGTAGAATACCAGGATGATTATTTGACTCTGCAATCTTCTGCATACTCTTCATTCTTTCCCAACGTACGGATGAGTGACTGATACTGTAATCCGTGGGAACAGCACCCAGTTTAAGTTTAGGTGTTAGAACTGCTGAAGCTTTACGATCGCTACGTTTAGCTACATCAAAGATAGTCACTAGATCGTCATTCAAAATTTCATTCTTACGAGGCCCCGTGGCATGTTTTCTTGATGTAAAAGGGTAATTACAATTAGTTTATGTTTTATCTGATATATCAGTCTCAATCGTAGTAATTACTTCATCGCTTTCTGATGAATAAGAAATTTCAACTTTTTCTGCATTATTTTGTATATTTGCATATTCCTCTTTTTCTCTTCTCTCATATCCGAGTTTCTTTACCTTCTTTCTTCCTTTGCTAAAATTCTATCACTCAGATTATTTTTCCACGCCGACCCTTCTCTCTCTATGCAAAAAGAAAATTCTTCAATCGTGATTTTATGTAATGCATTTTTCGTGGGCAATATAAAAAGATTGATTTTTTTAGATCAAAAGTAAGTACATTTTCTTTCCATTCAATTTCTTTCTCTATCAAATTCTCTAATCGGTTTGCCTTATTCTAATTAATTTTCTTTAATTTCTGACATTCCTTGAAGATATTCAATATCTTGCTTATCATATGCTGCTTTTACCGTTTTGGTTTACTAACTTCTTCCCAAGTGTTGAACCCATAAATTGCAGTACTTTGGGCTGCTTCTTTCACAGTGCACTAAGCTCTTTCCCATTCTATAGTAGAAAAAGATTGACATAATTATAGAAGGTTGCTTAGTTGGGTGTAAGGATGATGAAATGTTACCAATTAATCATACTTCAGTTTGCTTCCGTGTCGAGACATTTGTTTTATCATTTAAATATTGTTAACTTGATTACAATGTTCAGTTGTTTACGAACCATAATATAAAACTGAACTAAAATATTACACGATGTAAGAAATTTGAAAGTAAATCAAATTCCTTTTTCGAACCTAAAAAGGCTACTTTTTGAATCTTTGCTTCATATACTTAAATATGTCCTGCCAGGAGACTAAGCTTATTCGATACTGTGATTTTGTATTATTTGCTGATATTTTGCCGAATAGCTATATCAAATAATTTAATGTAATGTACTGCTGGTAGAATATAATTTCAAAGTATACGGCTGCCATCTAGCGAGAAGATGTGCTAAACAAGCAGACAAATCTTAGACAGTAGTTTTTTCAATAACTTCAATGTCCTGTAGCGACCTCTAAAAGTTATTGGAGTGGGATACAAATTATACAGCATTAATTTTTCATCAAATATAACTTACTAACAGGGTGTCCTATAAAACATTTCAAACTTTCTTTTTTAAATCACCCAAATGTGCTAGGGAAAGCTCAACCTTCACTGGGAAAATCTGATATGCCATCCTATCTCAGCCGCTGCCATAGATGGATACAAGCGATAAATAAAATTCAGAGAAGATAAATTAGAAATCCGAAGATCAGCGTTGGCTGAATTCGAAGTTGACCGAGTGAATATCACATTTCTTTTCTGTACATTTTACCTTGGAATTAAATCTTGTAAGTGCACTAAACGCCATGGCTGTTAGAATACACGGGTTTCTATTTGAACAGGGTATTTTTGATAGAGATTGATACTGATAATGACTGCAAAGTAACTCGAATGTTTTGTCCGCTAGGGAGCGCTACAATTTTGGAGCAGAGGAACTGCTATATCGACTTCCACAATTTCAGTCCCAATATACATTGAGTACTCTAATAATATACATGAGCATACCTGGAAGTGCTGACAAAGACTGCAAACCATTGGACCCCCTGTTAAACAATTTGGCAGATGTAGGCTACTGCTTGCCTTCACAAATTTGGAATTTCTTAGAAAACAACTAAAACAGTAAACAAATTCTCAATAAGCGCACAAACCAAAAGACACATCAGCGTAACCTTCAAAGGCACAGTACATGGACGGGATGTGAAATGCAACTTCCACTACACTCTTGAAATTACTGAAAGTTACGGGTACCGTATACAACGATAGGTGCCACTGATACTTAAAAATTGCACGATACAAATAAGAATAAAAGTTGTTAATGATAAGATGCATTATGATTATCAAGACTTGATTTCCCAGTTTAGATGCTTTAGTACTGATTAACCCATACATTCGCTTTGCATATATTTTTTATTGTCGAAAGAGAAACACATATGGGGATGGAAACATTTCGTTGTTTCGGTGGTATCTAGTGGTTACCATCCTGTATCCGACAAACGCTACGTTAAACTGTCGAACTATTTTGTACAATATCAGCCTCGAGGTACTAAGCGAGGTACAACGCACTATACGAAGCATTATCAAGACATTCATGTTCGAACTCAACTCTCACTTTGTAAGCCTACTTTATTAAACCTAAAAGTCTTAGAGCATAGCGATTCCGCCCTAATGCCTAAAATATATTAATAGCTTGCGCAAAGGAAATATTTGAGTCTATCTATATATTTAGAATCTTAATCCAAATTATATACAGTAAATTTATATTCTGTTACATTGAAAAGTAATAGGCAATTATTCCAATCTGATTGGTAATAATTTTACTTTTGAAGGATTGTTGGTATAAGTTCATCTTCTCTAAAGACCTTTGTTTCTAATTATCTCATAGTTCATGTTTTATAAATTATTTTCTAATTATTATCCTGAAAGTGGAAAATATTTGTTTATTTTTTTATAAAATGTTGCACTATATAGTTTATTTATTATAGTTGCAAATTCGTCGTTTGCTGATAACAATAAATCTGTTTTACAAATGTCAAATTAACAGAGACACAAGAGAACCTTAATTAATATTGCATACGAATGTCTATATAATATTATTGAATATATTTCTTCATGTAATTACTTTGTGAATTTAATACGTTAAAATATTAGCATTAAATTATTATTGTATTCACATACATCCAAACTACGAATGATAATTCTAAATTAACGATGTAAATACATAACTTTCTACCCCAATGAAATTTGCTTATCGTTTTCATAACTTATACCTACTGGCATATATACATATTTAGCGTTAAAATTTAAGAACAATGATTTAGAAATCATTTTGTTTGCCCGACATAATACTGATTTTCTGATTTCGTTATGTGTCCCTTCATTTCACAGCCGACCAATTTTAAGGTATAAACCCCAGTTTTGTAAAAAATAATAATATTCCTATTTCCGGAAGAAAAAAAAAGCGACAAAACACACCAGGTGCTAAGTATTCGTTTAGATAAATATTTCATTTCTGGATACAGATTATTAAAAGCATAGTTAAATAAGTTAAAATTCTGGAAAGTAATCAAATTATAGTCTCTTTAGATAACGTCGGATTATTATCTTTAACATATTTATAATTTCACAACATTCTCAGAGATGGGATATAATTTGATTGTTTTTTGTCTCTTGATGTCGCCAAACATTATGGTATTTCTCTTATTCTATTTATTGATATACATATGTTCAGAATCAGTGAACTGTAAGCAAAGAAAATTCTATGATATTACATTATAATTGTACTATTTCAGAGGTAACTGATATTCTGACCAAACTCAAAGATAACCTAGGATCATTAATGAGTAAGTAACTTTAATTATAACAATCGTATTAAGAAGAACAGAATAAATAAGTGGTTTGAATTTTTGTTTAAAATATTACGACAAAAACAGTTCGAACTGAATTCATACATGTTTCGTTAACATATTGTTCTCGTACAACAGTTTTAAACTAATTGAATTGTTTGTTTTGAAAACGGAATGTCATGAAATTTGCAATATGGAGTTAATTAACTTTAGCTGATGTACATCTCAAGATACAGGCGTTGCGTTTCAAAAACGAACGTAAATCGTCATAATAATTTCCATTCTTCTGCTTTTGTTTGTACCATGTTTGCTTTCAAATGTTTGTAAGTCATTTACTCGTGCTCTTTTTGAAATAAGTGAATTTATTATTTTCAATAAGAAAATATGTTATTAAATTGAAAAGTAGGAGAAAGTGAGCACACAAAGAGTAAAAATACGACACCTACTGCGAATCAGTCCTTATTTATTAATGTTGTATAAACTCGGGCAGTAAGCACAAAACTATATATTCTTTTTAATTATAACTTGGCAACACAAAACTGAAGAAATACATAACTATAGAAAATAAGCACCAAGATAAATCAGAAACTAAAGTTGTTATGTATGTGTGCAATTATTATATCGAGTTTTGTGAACTAAAAGTTTAAAATTCTTCATAAACCTGGCAGAATACGCCTACAGATTTCCAGTTCAGAATGTCTATACAAGGCGAATGTGTCAGAAAATCCAGAAACTCCTACTGAAAGTACCTGGCGAGTATAGTATGCAGTAGAGACATTACTGAGTTGAAAATATCTGAAGAGACTTATACATATTAAGTATTTTAAACCCTTTGTTCAGAAAACGTAATGTTGTTACATACATTCATAACTTTAGTTTTCCAATTTAATTGATGGAAAGTAATATTTCAAATGAGTATATATACTCTTGATACAGTTTATTTTGAACGATATATAAGTCAGAAAAAATATATATTTTTCTGCTTATAGTTTGAATTTATACAATTTTAGTAAATGAGTGTTCTTTTTCAGTTTATTTCATTGTATGTCCGCCCTTCGTGTATGGACCTTCTTGCTAAGCCTACCCTAGGAAAGTGTTTCTACGTTCCGCAGAAATTTCACATTTCACTAATTAACCTATTTTGAAATCTTTCGATTCAATAAGGTATCAATGTATGAGAATCCGTAATTGTAAAGTGTATGCAGATTAAACGTATGATCAAGCATACGAGAATACAGCTTTAGAAACTTTTTCCTTAATATAATTCAGGACGCTTCAGATATTAGAAAAAAATTGTTACGGAAAGGGAAGTAAGGGAAACGGGAATATTGAAAATACATTTTTGATATTGATATTGGTAGGCGAGATACGTATAACAATTGTTGTTTCATAATTTTGCACATTTTGCAGTTTTCAGCAAGTGCTTTCATACGCAGCTATTGAGAATTTTTTTGATGCATGTTCTCCTGTAATTGCATTCGCATGCCTTTATCGTGAAAAAAATAAATTTTTAAATCCATCTTCTTAATCCTTTACTGCCGAATTTACATGAGCGGATTATTTTATAATTTTACGCTTATTTACGCTTTACTCCAGCAAATAAGCAACGAAATATCTATATTTTATTTTCCGAAATTTCAGAGTATA
>JAGDQP010064576.1:668-11550 GCA_022664845.1 Lepisma saccharinum | reverse complement strand
TCCACGAACTTATTAACTGTAGTAGTATATATACCATGGTTATGTCGAGTGTAATAAATCAATAGATTTTGTATGTACTGAAGTGAAATATTTATTTTATATTTTGAGTTAATTTCAAATAATGAGAAATTAAGAGAGAAAGTTTATAATAAACTACTGAATGTTGTACAGAATGTTTATAGATGGCAGAAGAGGAATCAGAAATTTGATAGGAATGATTTTGACGTCAGAAGAAGAAAATTACACGCGTTATTCTCAAACAAATGTATAATTGTACTGTAGAAAGGCCGGTAGCAACTCGAAGTCACAATTATTCTTGGAACATTGCTTATGTATCTAAAGTGTAATTCTTATAAGTGTCTTGTAGCTCTTATTTAAGATAAGCGCTGATAAATTACATGACACACCGAATTTCACAATAATAACTAAATCTATTTTTGATTAGAAGGTTTGGTAGGCCTGTTCATACGAACAATGACTCTAACTCTTCATTATTTGCAATGCATCCTCGTTAAATATATCAGATGTATCGTACTTCTTTGGATGTGATGTAGGCTTAACCGCTAGCAAATTTGTGATTTTAATCCCACTTTGATCAACGTGTCAATGAACAGACAGATATGAATTCTTGGTCATAAATGAAGCACTGTGCGTTATGGGGCTTCAAACGCGGAGTGACCCGTCATCCTTGGCATGGATTGCGGCACTCAATACTTGATATGGTACTAATTTAAAACGTTCGTCACTACAACATAGTAAAGGTTTGAGGTAAATGTGACATATCTAATGCACTTAGTTAGTTATATGCTGAATGTAGTTACTTCAGCTGATCTATTAGAGTTGCCTTTGAAGCCTTTCGTTCCTAACAGCTAACAAATGCGCTGCTGCGGGTCGAGAGACAAAGTTTTAAAAGGGACATATAGTAAACTTGTTCACTAAGGTCAACTTGTACACGTTAAAGCTCATGGTGCATATGGTAACGAACTATTTGTAATGTATGGTGAACATGATAATGAGTCATGTCATACATTCGCGAACATTTAGCAATTGGTGAAGAAGGATTTAGAAGCCCTCGTTCGATTTACTATTCACTAAGGTGAATAAGATCCATCTGAAGCACGAGTGGGATTCTGGTGTGCGATAAGTAATTCTTGTATCACCAACCTACACGGATATATATGGCTACAATTATTGACGTGGGGAATTTGTGCAATGGTTGGAGTTCTCAGAAGCAACAACAGATGGAGCAGAGCAGAGCAGAGTTAAATGACGTTCATAGATGAAGTATCGAGCTAATTAGCTCATGACTTCAATGTGATTGGGATGGCGGTTGAATTATATGTATATGATTGAATAGGGAGCAACTGTCGCATCCCTAGGGCAGGTCAATGATTATCGTTAGTAAGATGAAATAATAAGTGACGAGTTGGAGGAGGGAAATTGTTATGTTTCATTTAGCGAAGCGAGATGTTATAATGTGATCAGGCAGGCTAAGTTGGAATTTGTTCCTTCCATAAAAGTAGAATATGTGATTTCCTATTCATGTACTTTAAGACAGGTGATCTGAGTTGTAAGTAAGGATGTTATGTAGGGTGAGGCATACGGTGAGTATAGCGGATAGGTTGAGCGGTGCCAATGGTGTGTAAGGTAGGGTGGGGAGAATGTAGCATACGAGTCCAGAAGGATCGACATGAAAATCGATGACATCAGCAAGCATTGGTAGTGATAGGTCTTCATGTAGTTGCATTATCCTAGTATCTCTACTATGTCCTGTGATTATCCTTGCTGCTCTATTTTGAACACGCTGTAGTTGGAGATGATGTGACTTTGCTGCATGTTGCCATACAGGTGCAGCATAAAGAAGGAGAGAGCGTATCATCATTTTATATAAGTTAAGCTTAGCTGGTAAAGTGAGTTCTTTACTTCGAAATAGTGGATAGAGAGCCAGAAGTCGAGAGAGTGCTTTGGTAGCAACAGTTTTAAGATGAATTTTAAATAGTAGAGTCCTGTTCAGATCAACACCAAGATAGCGTGCTTGAGTATTGTATTGGAGTTGGGTTCCAAAGAGTGTGAGAGGCTGAAGAAGGTTGGTATGACGCTTTGAAAAGTGCACAACAGCTGTTTTGTCGGCATTTAATTTCATCCTCCATTTTGTGGTCCATTCCTCAATTGAATTGAGATGACGTTGAGCGTACAAATGGGAGTAACGAAGGTTTCTTGAAGAGGCAAAAATGGCAGTGTCATCAGCAAATGTAGCTAGTTTTGTATGTGGATGAGTTGGGATGTCAGATGTATATAGATTAAATAGTAAAGGAGCCAGTACCGATCCTTGCGGGACGCCTGCAGTGATTGGATGAATAGTGGATGAATATCCTTGATAATGTACAAAGAAGTTGCGGTTTTGTAGGTACGATCGAAGAAATCGGATGTATTGGTGATGAAATCCCATGATACTGAGTTTATAAAGAAGACCGTTATGCCACACTCTATCAAATGCCTTTGACGTATCCAAAAATATGCCAATAGTATGACCACGATTGTTGAATTGTAGGGTTATCTCTTCAACGACTCTCACTAGTTGAGCTGTAGTGTCATGGTGTGAGCGGAAGCCAAATTGGTGGTCAGGAATTAAATTTCGGGCTTGTACATGTTGAATAAGGCGCACGTATAATAGTCTCTCAAAAACTTTACTTAATGTGGATAGTAAGCTGATTGGCCTGTAATTTTGCGGGTAGAGTAAGTCTTTGCCAGATTTCGGGATTGTTGCAACTTTCGCAAGTTTCCATTGTGATGGGTAGTAACTATGTTGTAGGATTGCATTAAATAATTTAGTGATTAAGACAAGCATTTTTCTCGGTAGATGTTTTAAGGCTGAAGGAGAAATTTTGTCAGGTCCTGCTGCTCGACGGTTATGGAGTTTTTTGAAGACAGCTCTAACTTCTCGTGGAGTGATGAGAGTTGTTGGATCAAATGGATGATCGAAAGAGTGGGAGTTTAAATAACGGTGTACTGCATTTATAGTGGCTTCATCGTAGGGTTCAGCATTAACCATAAATTGTGTTTCGAGGTGATCTGCGAGGGCCTCAGCTTTTTCACTGGAAGTGTACACTAGACCTTGAGATCCATGTAAAGGCCGATTTATGGTTTTGGGTGTTGTCTTGGTGAAAGATTTGGCTAACGTCCAAAATTCATGATTTGGTTCTGTGAGAGTTTGAAGTTTTGTGGACCAATTTTGTGCCGCAATGCGTTGAATTCTTAATTTTACTGGTCTCGAAAGAAAATTCCAAAGATTTCTGTACTGCGGGTGTCTGGTTATCTGCCATTTTCGTCTCATCCATCGTTTTAGGGCAATTAATGCATGTGTCCTTAGCTGCTGAGGAGTGAGTTGCTGTGCTGCAGTTGGGTGATGACTGGTAGTAGTTGAAGAATGTAGAGCAGATTTAATGGTAGTGGTTATGCTGTCAACTGCTTGTTGAATGTCATGCGGTGAGTGCAGAGGAATACTGGTGTCAGTGGTTCTGGCAACGAGTTGTGTATATCGATCCCAGTCTGTAGTGTAGACTGGTGGTAACTGTCTGTTGACTATGGAATGGAGCTGATAAATATCCATAATGACAGGAATGTGGTCTGAATCCAGTGCTGAAATGGCATGTGGACCGTCTGTGACGGCAATGCCTTTGATGAGGGCCATGTCCAAAACATCCGGCCTTCCCCCATTTTTGGGGAAGTGTGTCGGTTCAGTACTTGCTATTGGAGTAACTGTTAATCGTGGTAGTGCATGATAGAGTTTTTTACCAGCTGCATTTGCATTACGAGAGTTCCAGTTGGAATGCTTTGAATTTAAATCTCCAGCAATGCAGATGCGTGATCCAAGTGCACTCAGACGGCGTATATCATCAATATTTAATGGTACTGAAGGTGATTTGTATGCAGCAATGAAGAAAATATCTGAGTCAGGAGTATGTAACTTTATTCCAGTAGCTTCTATAGATTGCAATACAGGCAGAGGAATGTGTTCTATGGATAAATGTGTTTTACAAATGACAGCTGTGCCACCTTTAAGACCAGGACGATCAGTGCGTATGATGGTGTAGTTCCGGATTTTCCATTTTTGATGAGGTTCTAGATGACTTTCATTTAGTAAGAGTAAATCAATGTTGTATTCTTGAAGAAAATATTTGACTAAATGCTGCTGTGTAGAGACTCCATCGGCATTGAAGAAGGCAATCCGTAAATTTCTTGCAGAAGTTCGTTTATTCAGTGCCATCATCAAGTACTGAGACAATAATGTGCACTATTGTAGAAAGTGTAGTAAGTAAGCCAGAATCAGGCGTTAATTTTGATAGTCCTTGTTCCACACGAGTTAGAATTTTCATAATGTTCAGGCCTTGAAAAAGTGTTTTAAGTTGATTCTAAATTGTTTGAATTGTTGTACCAAATGTGGATATATTGGACAAAGTTAGACCAGTGTCAGAATTTTCTTGAGAATTTTGCTGCGTTTTAACTTTAGGCTTGACAGATGGAGGTTGTTTTTGAGTAGGAGAGAGACTATTGGTATTGCTAGAAGTTGGAGGCTTGACTTTGTCTGTAGTAATGTTTTGTTTAGTAGATACTTTAACATTAGCAGAAGCAGTGTTTGTTTGATTATTAGTTCTTGAAGATGTGGCAGTATCAATAGTAGTGGTAGCAGTCGATTTCTCACGTAGAGAGCGACGTTGTTCTTTGGCGCGTTTAAACAGTTCACAACCTCTGTAATTAGCTGGATGTTTTCCGCCGCAGTTTGCGCAATAAGCAGGAGTGTCTGGCGATTTTTGGCATTCAGTGGTGACATGCGGAGCGCCACATTTCACACAAACAGGGTCACAAAAGCAAGTTGTCTTGGAGTGACCAATTCTCTGACATGAGTAGCATTGTAAAATGTCTGGAGCACGATAAGATTCAACTAAAACGCGATAGCTCAGTAAGTATTCTAGTTTATAAATTTCAGGATTGTCAATACTTTTAGGCAAAGAAACTAGAAACAATGGGTACGGGATACGTTCCCTTGTTTGCTTGTCCTTACCAGACATTTGAGTAACAGCTATTGCTGGGAAACCTTGATTCTGTAAGTCTTGTAGTATATCCTCCGTAGGTGTATCGATGGGCAGCTTGCGAAGAACAACCTTGAAGGGCCGTTCTTGTTTGCTGATTTCAGTAGAAAATTGGTACTGTTGTTGTTTACAGTAAGCCAGAAGCTTGTCATAGTCACCTCGATTGAGTGCTTGAAAACGGACATAATCTCTTGCATGAGTTATAGTTGGTTTCTCTTGACAGGTTGCAGAGAGAGTTTTAGTAAATTGAAATTTATTTTTAATGCCATATATATACAAAGGTGGTGGCTTGACGAAAGTGACTTTAGTTTTCTCCGGTGCAGTGTTTCCATCATTGACAAGTGGTTGATATCGATTTTTTGTGTCTATCTTGGCTACAGAGTCTTGAACTTTGCGTACTTTGGCTGAGTGTCGGGGTTTAGTCCAACCATCTACTTCCATATCAGTGTCAGTTTCACTAGGTGATATAGTATTTGGATTACTACGAGGCTGAGAGGTACGACGTAGTTTAACATGAGCAGTGTTGACGTCAGGAAATTCATGGTCTGAGTTGATGTCATAAGTTGTCTGCATTTGATCTTCTTGCTGACTATCAGAGGAAGACTCATTGTTCTCACGATTAGTTGTGGAAGATGGACTAGGATTTGATTTGACTTTAATTTTGCGTACTAAATTGGTGTTTGGAATTATATAACGGTCAGGATAACGGGTTCTGAAGTTGAAGGTACCTGTCTTAAAAATGGGACGTGAGGTTGAAAAGGCATTACCTTTTCGTTGTCGATTGTCGGATTTACGACCATGGACTTTGGTTGATTTGTTAGTCTTTTGACCTGCAATCATTGCCTGATTATCACAAATGACAGTAGCATCAGTAACTACAGTGGGAGGGGGGGTTGAGGTGGGGTCTGGTGGGTCCGACATGGCCAGGTCAGCGATTAGGCAGATGCCAGTCAGAGCCGGTGGCCCTTAAAAAAGTCCCCAAATTTTGGCCCTTAAAAAAGCTAATTTAAAGGACTTTGAGTGCGATGGGACGGTAAAGATAGATTTATAACTTTATTTTCGCTTTCTTTGTTTACGTTCTGTCAGCGCTTAGTGGAACCTTTGCTGGAACAACTAGTACGAGCTCCGCATGCTTCGGAACCTATTACTCGTATGAACAGATGGATGGTCCAGTTCGTTCATTTTATTCGTTCAGTACTCGAACCAGATTATTTTCAGTGGTTTGTACTACCTCGAATCCTTTACTCCAATAGTACTTCGTACGTGATTGTCGTGCAGCATCGCTGCTGTATGGTGAACTCCTTGGTAACCATCTTCACTTGTAGTCGGTTCTCGCACTATCATATGTTGTGTTGCTCCAGCTCTGTGGATTATAATATGCTCTCTTGCACATCCACCCGATGAGCTACGTATGTCACCCCTTTTCGGAGCGATGATGTGCGTTGCTTTACTTTCTCAATGTTTCTAGAATGGGTACTAACCTGTATGAAAAAAATAGGATAGGCATTTAAATCAAATGTAAAATTCATTACAAATGGGAAATATTGAACAAACATACTATATCTCTTTATGAGTGCAGAGGCAATGGAAATAGTGATAATAATATTGGAAGATAAGGTTTCAATATCACTGAGAAAGATAAATAGCAACTGTAATTTCTGTTTTGAGAAGTTATGCAAGAATTGCAAAATAATTCTGAACATTTCCGAAAAATGTTTCTTTCTACAGTTATATAAAACAGATTTAATTCTTTCACACAATGCCTCCTCAGAATCTCAACACAAATAGAGAGCCCCACTTTGTCCAATTGCTTAAATATTAAGTTGTTTTTTTAATATTAATATCCTCGGCAAGTTGCACAATGTAAAATAAAGTACCTGTATATTAAACCTAAATAACTATAAAATAATATGAGGTACTTATATGTTGAAGTCGAGACTTAACAAATCCACAAACGAGCAACCTTGATGTTAAAATAAATAGAAAAATCCCAATTTTTTTAACACAAACTCCACTTGGAGGCACGCTAATATAATCGCCACTCCAACTGACGTAAGCGTCTCTGTGGTGCATCCAGTAAGTAATACCACTCCGACCTGTTAGATTGCACCATCAGTCTGAGCTGGGGGCACACGTCCCGTTCTATCTGATCTCCCCATTTTGTAAAACGTTCCCCTACTTAATATTATCTCACTCACAACCTTTCCTTGGAGTTAGCTAAGCTAACTGTAGCTGCAGAAACGAAATGATTAGAGTTCTCAAGCACGAAAATTAGCGAGAAGTAACCACTCAGACTTAAAGAAATGGTTGTGAATTAGTGCGTTTACTATCCCTGATTAATTCCTCTTCAGAGAAACAATTTTCCACATTTAACCATTTTGGAAAAACCGATAAGCTATCACTAAAAATCGAATGAATTATTCAAATGAAAAATCCGAATCTAACATTCGAAATACGTCATTCTTTTATTTAAAACCATTTTGTAAATGAATATAGTCTTTGTTTAAAACAATAATTGCTGATATCATCATGTATTGATTCCTTTCCATTTCAATATTGACAGAAACAAAGAAAATTATAAAAATATAAAATTGGTTTGAAGTTTAACAAATATATGTGGCTTATTTATTGAATTTAACACACTTTTAGAGACATAATTTCAAAGCATTGTGCTCATAAACTTTGACGATTATTAATATACAGAACTTTACTTGTAAAACGCACTAGATATCAAAATTTTATTTTTAGTGATGAAGTTCCTAATTATTTCATATTTGATACTACAATTTTAAATTTCAAAATCGAGCTTTTAGTAAAACGCAACTTTCAAGCTAAATTTATGGCCACAAAGACCTTTTTTGAATCGATCCTCAAACCGTCTGTGAGATAATGGTAAGCCTTGACCAGAATTTTGACAGAGTAAATATGGTTATCATTGTATTTAGGTGTCACACAGAAATCACATAAGAAGTTTTTTTAAAAAAAATAAGTATTTATATACAGGAACTAACAATGATGTTCACAGTATACGTAATACAGTGTAGCGTGTTTAACAAATAAGACAACGAAGAGTCGAAGACAGGCTGAAATCGATACACAACACTCACACGGAAAAATCTAGCTACACTACAATGTTAGCTATTTTCGTATTTGAAACCATCTTAAATAAAATTATGAATATCAATGCCAGTTATGGTAGTACTGTCACCAGGAATTCCCTTAAAATACTTTCGAGGGAACATGAAAAACAGATATAAAAGCTGGTCGAACGAACGAACGAACGAACGAGGTATATGGCTAAGTTACAGGTTTGAAGTTTCGGACAATTGTCCATGCCTTCAATTGATGTTGAATTTGCTGATGATTTGAAGAATACATATCTTTTGTGAAGATAGGACGCAACTGTCGCAGTCTTATATTACATCATGAGTTGTTTGAAAAGGTTAGAATAATGTAATGAAAGAAGAGGTGGGGAGGGAGGAGAAAGGGAAGATGGTTGTTTTCTGTTGTTTGAGTGACTTAATCACGCAGTTGGCTTTGATGTTTTTTGGACTAAATTAGTCAATATGTGATGTTGTTGAGAGATGGTTAATGCGATGGATGTAGCATTCTATATGTCAGTCTAGGTGGATTTGCTGTGCCAATGAGGTTTATCGAATCATAAGGTGAATTTTGTTTGCGGTGCCAGAAGGAAGTTGATTGTTTCCTGATGAACTCTGTTACATATGGTAGATCAAGATCTTCAAGATAATACGGACGACTCTGTTCTGTACTCTTTGTAGTAGATGCAGGTACGGGGGCGTAACATGGTTCCATTCTGGTGCTACATAGGTTAGGAGTGAGCGATCATCATGAAATATATATGAAGTAGAGTTTGTAGAGAGAATACTGGACTGTGAAGCAGTGTGTATAATGCTAATACTCGTGTTGATTCTATTTTGACTAATGATTGCAGATGATGACGAAATGTGAGTTTGCTGTCGAGGTCTACACCCAGATATTTGGCATATGTTGGGTAAGTTAATTGGTTTTCAAATAATGTAAACTGTTGCGGTTTAAGGAGTATTCGTCTTGTAAATGGATCTACATAGGTTTTGTCTGGATTTAATTTGATACGCCATTTGGTGCTCCATTCTCCCAACAGTTGTAGGTGCATTTGAGCAAATAGTTGTGCATAGCGTAGGTGTCGGTCTGTGACAAATATCGGCATGTCACCTGCGAAAGTTGCGATTTGAGTTTGTGGTGTGATCGGAATATCTGCTGTAAACACATTGAATACTAAGAGTCCCAGAACGGAACCCTGCGGGACACCAGAGATAATTTTCCTAGGAGTTGATGTTGCACCTTGATGATGTACAAAGTATTTTCTATTGCTGAGATAGGTATGTACTAGCCGAAATAGATGATGTGGGAATGTTTGCTGAATTAGTTTAAAAATAAGTCCATATTTGCTTTACCGAATGCCTTTTATGAGTCAAGAAATAATCCAAATGTGTATTTTTTGCATTAAACTTCAATGTCAGGTATTCAATTACCTGAGCTGTGCAGTGTTGTCAAATCCTTTTCTGAAATCAAACTGGTATGGCGGATAAAGTTCATGTGGGTCTATATGAGTCTGCAAGCGTCTATGGTTGATGCGTTCATATACTTTAGTAAGTGTAAGTAAGCTTATTGGGCGATGGTTGATTGGAAATTTGTGGTTTTTGCCCGGTTTTGATATTAGAATATTTTTTTTTGCAAATTTCCACTAGTCAGGAAAATGACTGTAATAATAGAGCATTAAATAAGCGTGTTAATTGAACAAGTACTTTTCTGGGTGCATTCTTTAAGGCAGTTGCTGATATTTGATCTGGTCCTGAAGCACTGCGATCTCGAAGACTTCGGATAATCTTCTGAACTTCTCTTGGAGTGCACAGGTTTGCAGGTTCAAATGGTGTATCTAATTGGGTTTGTCGTAATTGGTAACTAGCTAATTGTTTCTTCATTATATGGTTCTGAATTTAAATTGAATTGAGTTTCAAGTTGATCTACGAAAATACGAGCTTTATCCTCTGGTGTATAGACTAGTCCACTAGATCCATGTAGTGGGTGAGTTGAGACTGCTTTTCGTGGTTTGGAGAATGAACGTGCCAATTGCCAGAATTCATAATTTGTTTTTTGAAGTGTTCTGAGTTTAGATTCCCATGTCCGTATCTGCAAACGCCGTAGTCTCTTGTTTACTTGGTAGACGACTTTAGAAGTATTTTAAAACAATTATAAATACTTTGAAAGCGATACTGCGCTCTGAGAGAATATAACCATTGATCTTAAACAAGAACAGCTTTGAAAGATGAGAAGTTTCGTTTTGTCTGGAGAGAAATCAAGTACCCTTACTGCGATCTGTCTGATCATTGGTCGAAAAAACCCTACCTAGCGGAGCCTTCTACTTTATTTTAGTCTCACTGCAGAAAATTATTTACAGTCTACCCTTTAGAGTTTACTTCCTGTAATATCAATTCTAAACAAAAACATTGGCAACATACCACCACAACAAAGGATAGGGATAGATTGAGAAAACAATCAAATTATAATTATTTTTTGTTCTGGTCTTCGGAGCAGCTGCTTGTAGGAACACAAATACAGTTATTTCTGATGTTGTGTTTGAAGGATTGGGGTCCCTGAACTGACGAGACGATTCTTCAAACGTATATATGGTAGCAGCGTTATGCAGCGACTAACTTCGAGGCGTAATAGTACATACGAATGAGGGAAAACAAGTCCGAGTCATCAAACTGGATAATCCGTCAGGATAA
>JAGDQP010064575.1:0-11550 GCA_022664845.1 Lepisma saccharinum | reverse complement strand
TCACAGCAGCTCCCCAATTGTCCTCACGATGCTGGGTCAACACCGAAAATATTTGAGCCCCCATCGGGAATCGAACCCGGGACCGCTCGCATTGAAGTCGAGCGCGCTACCGACTAGGCTACGCAGGAGCTCATATATATATATATATATATATTCAGAATATCCACTGAAAACAGTACAGTCAGTGTTCGAAGTGCCGCGGATTTTCTCTGGTGCGTGAGGATATCATCCCTGGCTGTTGATCCGAATATCATCCCAACACGGTATAAAATCTTTGTATTTCTACCCTAGCAGGTTACCAGCAACCACTAGTTTTAGTATTCCTCCTACGTAATTTATAACAAATCGAACACTGAGTACACTGCAGATCCATTTACAACTGACAGTAGATTATTATTAGTATGCCAAACTTAAATCACAATAATATTATTCAGGTATTAGCAGCAAGTGTGAATTATAGTTTAGTGATACCATTGAGTATATATAGGGATGGTCTAGGGTGATACATAAACTGGAAACGTTTGTGAACCCCAC
Source organism: Lepisma saccharinum (assembly GCA_022664845.1). NCBI lineage: Eukaryota > Metazoa > Arthropoda > Insecta > Zygentoma > Lepismatidae > Lepisma > Lepisma saccharinum. The sequence continues at coordinate 11,016 of JAGDQP010064575.1, read as the reverse complement.
TTTTAAGCAACAAAATTTTGAAAGTCAGAAGAAAGGAATTTTAACACCACTCCATGCATACTTTTCTAATTAGCAAATATACACTGGGATCTGTGGTGCCCCAACCAATATGATTATCTATAAATTACAATTCAATCACGAGAAGTACATATTGGTATATAGAGGATGAGGACAACCTCGTATGACTATCAGCACAAAGTCAATCACCTCTGCTCCTATTCTTGCAACAAGGGGTAAAATTAAATTGAACAGCCCCTTAGGCAGTGGTACCAAGTCCATTTACATATTCCTTCGCAGGTCTCATGTCAAAATTATAGGAAATGTAAAACATTAATATCAGTAGTGGTCCTACAGAATCCATTGTGCACGACCAGGGTTAACACTGCCATATGTAGTGATAACTGTTACAAATAACTTTAGCAGCTACTAAAAAGCCCTTAAAACTTATTCGTATCACAAACTCACAGTGTTAGACAGCTGAACGCTATAAATACCACTTAACTCACAGTGGTCAGTAGTCTTCTGCTACTCTTTATAATTGTGCTCGTTGCCACAATTGTCACAAAACTTGAAAAAGCTGGCGAAATGTAAAGAAACATCCGAAACCTGGTAGAGATTCACTAAATGCCAACTTTCCAAAAATATTACTGTACTTGTTGAAGCAATAGAAGAAATAAATAAGTAAATAAACTGTATAACATAAGAGATTCACCAACTACTAAATTTTTCAAGATTGTATTATTGTCCTTGTTGTTTCCTTAAAAAAATCCCGATTCAAACAAAAGATTTACTAACCAGGGAAAGCTCCAAAACTTTGAATTCGAGATACTGGAACAATCTTGGTTCCTTTGATCCAGCAGGATTGAAATATACTGTATAGCCAAGCTGCTGGCATCGTAAGAGATCCATAAGATATACTGTTAAAGTTGGAAATTTTCATTACAAAACTAATTCGAGAGTTTTCTTTCTGCAGCTTTAGCTTTGCCAAATTATATTCCCTGATGAGTAAAATGAATAAAGTTCAAAATTGTTCTAAAAATTATCATTATTTGCGAAATTATTTTACGCACAATTTGTCAAAGCTTTTTTGTTTAAATATAGTTTCTGCACTTTTGCATGAATTTTGCAATAAAAATGATTAAATTTAAAACAGTTTCTTGTTGTTTCCTCATGATGTTAGCAGCTCAATCTTCGCTGGACAGTGTATGTACCTATGCTGTATCAAATGCAACACATTCTGAAGTATATGATTGTGTGTACCGGACAGACATAGAGACAGAAGGCCAGATACAAAGAATTTGCGCTTTATAAGTCGTCAAAATCAGGGCTCTACTAAGTATCACTAAAACTAACTAACTCTATCACAGTCTAGGAAAAAGGTACTGAGAAGGAACTTGAACACCAAGATCTACAACAACATGACAGCTATAAAAGAAACCTCATACCATGAGGGTTTGCCAACATGCTCTCTCTTTCTCTCAGTCCAAGCTATGGGACGTTACAGGAACATTAACAACGACAAATACTTGACATGCCATTAGCTAAGTTTGTTGTTTTCCAGGTCTACAATAGATATAGAGTTAACTATAATGAGTCCATTGACCCACGGGCTACCTCGAGACGGCAGTAGGCAATTTCCGTAATTACTGCCAATAGTTTCAACTAACGATTAAAGGCCAGTGACTAAAATAAAGAGGAGATTTATTCAACCCACACACACTGATATTTTTAAAGCGCACTGGCAATAGCAGAATATTCAAAACAGATTTACAAATTTCGTTTAATTTGTCAATCCGCATATCCACGGTTAAAAATCGTTGGTAAATTTACAACAAAAATGGCAATCTTTTTTCCACGCCGCAGTGTATTTGATTTTACATAATCTAGCAAAGTTCTAAAATGGAATGCTACATCATAACATGTAATACATAGCACGAAGAGACATGTGATTCTGAATAGATGCAAAATACACTAACTGGGGTAAAAAAAAGAGGCCTCCATAAAATGAGGGCAAGATGAAATGAATTATATGGGTGGAACAGCACTATGGCTTACTCTCGTCCCGATTTAAATATCTGGTGGAGAGTCCCATCGTATTCCCATTTGTTCTCCAAGATTTATCTCAAGGTGAAAATAGACTATATCTTCTAAATCCACATAGGTAATTTTACAAAATACGTAAATTTACAACAAGCGTACAGTTAAAATTAAATACTCTGCGGTTTGGCAAACAGGCTGCCAGTTTTAGTGGGTAAATCTATAGATTTACCTGACAACTGAGCCAAAGCCGCTTGGTCTGCATTGTTAATAAAAAAAATATTAGAAACAAAGTGAGACAACGCGTTTAAAAGTCTTGGGAGATATTATGGTGAGTTTAATAGTTGAAAACACAATTTTGAGAACGGAAATGAACTCCATAGCAAATATTACATAGTCCCGTATAATTTGGGAGAGATCACTTAATTTTTCCTTATCTTTTAGCAGTGATCATATAACAAAATTCTGAAAATTTGTCCACATTTAAAAACAACACGAAACGTTCTCGTCGTTTTTCGACAAAATGCATTTTAGAAGAGAGCTACTTCCTGCAAGAAGGAAAGCTATTCATTGAAAGCACTCGTACGAGCAAATGTGAGTAAACAACAAGTGAGTCAATTCAATGTTAACACTTGTTGCATCGATAGCAGCGCCAAAGTCAGCGGTGGGAGACGAAACTCGCATCGCGAAAAGCGCAATTTATTCACTGTTGACTTAGAACTTGAGGTTTTATATCATACAATATAATTCTTTCATGCACAAGTATATATAAACATGATCGCTTCGTAACAAATTTCTACCGTGAAGCATTTACTTTTTCCTTCCTATATAGTTAACAAGATTATCTTTTAATTGATTTTTCAATAGATGCAAACACGCTGTATGTCAATAAATAAAAAAAGCATGAATGAAACAAGAAAGAATGATTTTACACTCACATGAGGAAAAAAATATATATTTTAAAAACGCCTATGCGGACTATGCACTTGCAAGCTACGATACAACATAGATTTCGAAGAAATTCAAACCATTCTGTATTAGAAAACAAGCCCACAAAATGTGTGAACTTGACCACAACCATTACAAGCGAAGTTTCTATTATGTCTATAGTATTATTTACTATCTGCTTTTGTGGGTGGCATTTTTTTCCCTTTCTCCATTCGCATGCGCTGAGGTCTGTCCATACTTGTTTATCTACATAGGAATGCATGTTTGCATCAGAGTCTGGTATGGCAATGCATATCGTAACGTGAAGGTCTTCATGTCGAAGATCCGGGTTCTTCCCTGCAGTAACCTTCTTCTTCTATCGTCTTTTGGAGGTTCTTTATCGTCGTATTACAAAGTTACCCGTAGAGGGAGTGGCCGATTAGGGAAAAAGAAAAGATTTTATGTCTATTTGCAAATCAGGTAACGAAAAGTGTGTTTTCCTTTAAATTTATATTACTTACTGTTAGTGTTGTATTAATATTTTGTTTTACGTTCAGGATTAAAAACATATCCATAAAATAATTGATTTATTTATAAATAGTAATGTGTATGGGCATATATCGACAGGGACAGTGTTTAAGTTAAAATGTTCGTCCTAATCGTCCCAATATTGAACATGTAGCTTCTAGGGATTAGCCCTATTATCAATGTGGGATCAGAAAAGGCGCCAAAAGGTCCACATGAAAAATTAAAAAAGGGCTTACCCACTGGTAACCAAAAAGCCCTCATGGTAATGGGCGTTTTGCCGCATGGGCCCCAAAAGACACCTTTCAAAGGTTTTCAATATCCCACAAAAAAAAGGATTAAAAAAAAAACACACACTTTTCAAGCAAAGAAAAGTGAGCTAAAAATAAAAACATAATAAACTTATGAATCGGAAAATAAAAGCGTGGGTGCTCTTGCTTACCTCTTCATAGAATCATATCTAAAGAGCACCCACGCTTTAATTTTCCGATTCATAAATTTATTATTTTTTACTTTTTAGTCCATTTATCTTTGTTTAAAAAGCATGTTTTTTTACATCCTTTATTTATTTATTTTTTGATCTTTTTTATTTATTATTCTTTTCGGGTTATTTCGGTGTTCATAATTTTTCTCCAGCTAATATCTTGTGGCCCAAATCCTAAAATGTTCTGCAACCAGCCAAACCCATCCGCAGTGCAGGCTAGTATTTATTTTAGCATAAAGAAGTCCGTAATAACAAAATATATACATATATAGAAATATAATTATAAAAGTAACAATGAAATGTTGTATTGTCACCCGACTTACGTCGCTGTGCAAATTTTCATCTTTGCATGACGTTGGGAAATGAGTTAAATTAACGTTGCAAGATTTGTACCAGAGATGAAACATGATTACAGAGTAAGTTAATAAAAGGCGTGTAAAAAAAGCTTGCAAGCGTCCTTTGGATACTGATGAAGTCTCAAAATACGAAGTATTAAGTAAATATAGTGCCTTAAAAGAGCATGAATGTATTATAATTAAATGAATGTGCAATTACCATTAAATTTTACATGAAGTAAAAATAAAACTTGACACCACCGGGATTCCAACCCGGGCATACTACTTAACAAGCAACCTTCTAATGCACTCATCCACCGAAACAACTTGCAAAGGACGCTTTAGAAATTTTATTTAAGAGGGCTCCTCGCTCCAGCACCCATATTTTAACATTCTTTTTCAAATTTTAAAAAAAAAAACTCTAAGTGCGCACTAAGCTTTGATATTGCTCTTAGTTTTTTTTTTTAATATTTTGAAAAGAATGTTAAAAATATGGGGGGGGGAGCTAGGAGCCTTCTTAAACAGCACGCTTACGTCACAACGGAATTACAACTTCCGGAATGATTACTATTATGATCCCGTCGTGGTTTGAAGCACCTCCACACCCTACATATTCCCCGGACTTTGCACAAACAAATTACAATATGATTATACATTTATATACTTCCTGAAAAATAGTGTACTTAAAATCAGGTAGGCCTATAGTGCAGAAGGTGCCTTCTGGGACTTCATTGTTTCACATAATCCACATTTCTTTAAGGACGGGATTGAGATCTGTGTGAATCGTTGTCAGAGATGTGTCGCTGCAGACGAAGACTATAGCAGCACATTTACCCTATTCCAAAACTCGCGAAAACGGCCATTTATTTCGGAACACCCTGGTTTATATAATTTATCGTACTTATACGTAAATCTACGTGTGTATTAGCATAAGAAAGTGCACTTGCAACATTATATTTGAATCTGGCTTTTAACATACCAAATATGTATAGAACATGACATTTTTTTGTTGTTCGCTCACTGTAGCAAGAACTCGTTCTCCCCGCTGGTAATTTACTGAATATATTTTATCTCGCCTTCGCGCACTAAAGTGTTCCGGTAGTTCCCTATTCTGGTCTCGTCTATTGGAACACGCAAAAATAACTTAGAAAGCAATTTTGGGCACTCAACTCTATTGTTTAATAGTTAATACAAAAGCAAGTAGTTTTCGTACAGTGATTCCATGTAAGGTACTTGTTTTGGACGGAAAGCTGTTTTCCTGTACGCAATCATTTTCACAAATATAAATTGTAACGTCTTCTATTAGATGAGAACATTTCGAGATATCTGAGGTTCAGACAACACAAAAATATTCTAATTTAGACCTCGCGTACGAAAAATAAAGCTCTAACAACGTTGATTCATTTGAAAATCTTGTCTTATTCTACAAATGGAACGAAGGTTTATGTAAGCACTATTCACTATTGTGTCAATGTTATAAGTGAACGTTAGTCTGGAATACACCTAGGTCTTTAACATTACTAGGTTTAGACGAATCAGTTCCATTTATCATTTAAACATACAGCTAATAGGATTTTCTGTCTAGAAAACGAAAATGACTTACATTTAGACAAATTCAGAACAAATGTGTTTTTATCACATCACTGTTTGCCTCTTTGAAGATCTTGTTGAAGTTTTAAACATTTATTTTTGAATATAATTTGAGATCAGCAGCAAATAAAAGAAGTTAATTTTCAATACAAGATGAAAGTTCATTACGTGGGCGCAGGTTCCTTTACTGATTTCAAATCGATACACTCTCATTTATGTTTATTGTAATTAAAGTCTAGCACTTTCACAGCACAAAAATACAATTATTCGTGGTGATCTTGCATCTCTCTCCACACCAATGGTTGTCAGACCCCCGCCCCACTGTAGGAGTGTCACCCCCAAATTCTCGAGCGCCCCCCCAAATTTAAAACTTTTTACGATAAAAAAAATCGATAGAAAATATGCAAAACTGCACTTACCCCCCTCCCCCTATTGAAAATCCTGGCGGAATCCCTGCTAAACACCAGACAACTCAAAGATTAAACTTATCCCTTCCTACATTTCATACTACCGTAGTCAATCAACACAGGTATTTCAAACGTTATAAGGAATGGACGGTTTATCTTGATCCCCAGGCTTCACACCCAAATAAGCAAGATACATGTTTTTCTTTGGTTTCTCGAAGTATTCGTCACAAATGTTTCAGAATGGATTTACAGCCTCTTCGTGAACAACTTCTATCTTCAAAAGTCAGAAACGAACGAAGAAGAATTAATCAACCTGATAGGCTATTACATAGAAGGATAGTATCCATAGTAGAAGAATAAATTTGAACATCATATGTTACGAATAACTTCCAGTATTCTCAGATAGTGATGCACAATGATTTATTTTCACTTTTTCACACTTATTTTTCACTAATAAATTGATTTAAGAGTCATTAAGAGATTACTTGAATCCACTATAATGAATTGTTCCAGAATTGTGCTCTGACGTGTGAAAAACGTAAGCAAATGTTAAAGTTTTCTGGTGCTTTTTAGTCGACAGCGGTACATCTTTTAGTTGAACTCATCTGCAGTGAACTGCATACAGATGGAAACAAAAATAAATATCTACTCCGTAAAATGCACCACGAAACACCAGCTACTAGTTATAAGCAGGATAGAAAATGACGTCACAAGGATCTCTTGTATCTATACTTAGCTAAAGAACTAACCTTGAGAGAAGTTTACAGAAAGATGATCTTACAAAATCATTGCGCACTGAGCGCTTCTACTATTGAATGTCAAATTTTATAATGTACACAATAGCTGCCTTATCACACATATTACTTTTCAAAAAAAACCAACAGCTTCATATCGATAAAACAAATTGAAACTTGAAAAAAAGTGTTTCATTTTATTGATTATTACACAAATTTATTGATTATTACATTCTTGATTTGTACACTTCTGTTTCTCTCTTCCTTTACATGTCGACTCCACAAGCCAAAGGATGAAAGTGGCATTGACGAATAAATATTTTTTAAAAAAGTTGGAGGTAATCTTTTATATACCACCCGAAATATGCCTGACACAAAATTAAGGTTTCTTTGTACAAAATATGACAGCTTTGTGTCGCATATATTTCGTGTTATATATAAAAGATTACCTCATTTTTTATTTTTTTTTAATACATGAATGTCGCTTGTATCAATTGGCCTCTGGTACTTTCTCTACGTCTGCCTGTACGCCATCTCCTCGCACGGTTCCACTAGTTTATCGGTTCTACTTTGTAGTGCATCTATACCGTCCCCTACACAGTAAAAAATAGCTGTGTTAATTCAACACAATGCGGTGTCCCAGCGTGACTACCACTTTTGTGTGTTAAATCAACACAACACACGGTGTTGATTACGGTACTGTGAGAAAAAAGAGTTACGACCGCAGCTATAATTGAACATGAGTTGCTCAGTTAGAAGTCGAGCGTCTTACCGACTTCGCTAAATCGTCAGGCGGAAAAAGCACTAGATTGAAACAATCTAGAGGATAAAAAAAATGTTGCTGAACCCCAAACACACACAGAGTTACTCTAACAACTTATGCCATGAGTTAATTAATTTTCCATTGGTCAATTAGCTATCACAATCCTCATTTATTGGGAATATGTTCCATTTCTATGAAAACAAGCGCAGCATATGACATGTTGTTCCGATAAGCAGTAATGCCGCTCAAGTGTTTGGCTGTCGCCATCTTGCTTGTTTTTATAGAAATAGAATAATCTCAATGAATGGGAATTCTGGTTCTCAATTGATAAATAGAATGTGATTAAACCATGGGATAAGTCGTGCAAGTAACTTAGTTTGTTTTGGGGATTCAGCAACACATATTTGATCCCATACACTGTTTAAATCTATAGTGTAGTTGTTTAATTCAAATGTTGTTCCCTAAATATCGTTTGCATCTAGCGCCTTTACTGTCTGACGATTTAGCCAAGTCGGTAAGACGCTCGATTTCTAACTGAGCAATCCATGTTCAAATCTCACTGCCGCCGTAACTTATTTTTTTACAGTACCGAAATCAACACCATGTGTTGTGTTGATTTAACACACAAAAGTGGTAGTCACGCTGGGACACCGCATTGTGTTGAATTAACACAACTATTTTTTGCAGTGTATTATATCTACATCATTCTGGTAAACGAACAGCTGGTTGAAGCTATTCAATATTAAACTATTATTATTATTATTATCAGTGCTTTTTTTTTCTATGAAGAAAGGTTCAGGTACTCAGAACAAATTTATATGCAATCGGCCATTTTTACAATTTAAGCGACTCAGTCAAAATGGTGCCTGTACGACATACCGTTGCGTACCGCCAGAAAAATCACTGATTATAATAATAATAATTATTATTACAGAATCACCTATGCTAATGCACAACTAAAGAGTAGTGGAGACAAGGCATCATTATTTTTTTAATCTGCTGCGAATCTCGAAACTATATGGCATTGCTTGCTATACTCTCAAAGGATCTAAACAGTAGTTAAAACCGATCAAGCTTTTACTTACAGAATATACAACATTGCATATTCTGGTTTTTCCCTCTCTTTCATGAAAACACTTCTCGGGCTTTCCTGTCTTCTTGTTTCACCTTCTTTCTTCTCTTACACACAAAACCGATATGTGGTAAATGTCTTCGCAAGGAGAGAAACCGTTGCATTCACACACCCATGCCATTGACTGTAGTTGCATGATTGTATGCAGGAGAGTCGCAGCAGCCAGTGGTTGAAGGCTCACTCAAAGGGCGTTCTTGGAGTGGTCCACTCTTATAGTGTTTCTGTCTCTGTCCCTGAGACGTACGTGAAGTCGGAATGCCAAATCGTACCCACGATTACGTACTACCACAGACTTCATAATAGAGGTTTATGGTACTACCAAAGAAAAAACAAAACAAAAGCGAGACAATTTAACTGGAAGTTTTTTCCTACCTAACATAAATCGGCAATCTACATTATAACAATTTTAATTGATGGCCTAAACTAACATAATATAGTAATATAATGCTCTGAAGTTTATAATGTTAGCCATTTTGAATGAAAACGGCTACTTGATAATTCTGGCTGTTTTGGTCTTCTTACTTATTTATACATTTCTTTAGTTTAAATGTACGTAATCGTGCAAGTCTTTCCTAAAAGCAAAGACAAAGTGACAAAACTGATAGCAGAGGAGGAACAGATGTTGCGAATAAAGGAGGAAGCGAGAAAGGGAAGAGAACAAAGCTGCTATAGTGTATCGAACTGCAAGGAAACCAACCAGATGAAGAGAAAAATTGTGGTCCTGTCTGAGGAACGTGGAGAAGTGCCAATCTAGGTGTGTTGACATGAGAACCTGGCAACTTTCTTTGGAGCAAAGCCAAATACTCGCCGCCCACCTGATAGCGCCGTAAAACACTTTCTTCTCTACGACAGCCAATTACAGCCAGTGATCCTACCTTATGTGTATGGAGTGAGTGAGGGAAAACTACTTAGTTCCGACGGTAGTAGCCTCTGCATACAAATTGAAACAACGTTGGGGGTGGAAAATTGTCGCAGCAGCTAAATAACACTATATTTGGACGTTAGATCTTATCTCGTACTTTCGTCAAAATAGTTTCGGGTTGTAGAGCAACTACGCAATGTGCCCTATACATACATCCCACTGTCACAATTCACAAGAATGAATGTTGCCCAAATGCTTGGCCAGTGTTTTCTCTACAAGACCATGTTTGGAACAATGATTCCATTTTGTAGGGAAAGAAGTATCTGCTGTCTAAATTCTTCACTCTTTCTGACGATGAAACCACGAAGGAGAATAACAAGACGAAGAAAAATGCATATCGAAAGTGGTTACCAACAAAAAGTATCTTAAGAGTATACACTCAATTAGCATTGTATTAGGAATACCGACGGTTTATTGTTCTGTCTCTCAACATACTTTGACAGCGTTGCATACTGCACTCCTACACTCCAAACTCGTGTGTCGGCACTACGATATATGCTAGTTAACGTGTACATTATAGGGAAGTGTCAGGGTTTGCCAAGGTGAGCCCAGCCCAATAAAACCCAGTGTTCTTTTTTTCGGGTTGGGCCCAATTGTAAAAACCCACTTTAAAACCCAGTGTATTTTTAAAAATATTTTTTGTTTTTCAATGATTGCTTAAATGAGGGCACTTCACAGAAGTGCATAATAATGAAAATCATTGCATTTTAGATTGTCAGAATGCAATCACGACTGTCATTATAACTCTAGAATAATATTACTACCTAAAATCTACAACACTTTGTGATATTGAAATACAAGGAAGTATTCGAGTTTAGTCAGGGCCTTTGTTAAGGTCAGGTTCTTCATTCCAGCATTCACCTGGTGAAACTGAGGGGAATCCCTGGAAAGTATGTCAGAATAGTTGGCCGTTGGGTTTGAATCCACGTGCGTACCCATTAGCCAATCCGAAACCCGGGACGTTATCGCCTGGATCACAAGGACTGGATACTCCATCTGCTGTGGACTGGTGGTTGGGGTTCCGGACGGACAAGTGACACTGAGAAGGTTGAGCAGCAATTCAACCCCTGCTCGGATCGCGGTGGCTCAGCGGTAGAGCACTTACCTCTGGTGCATTGGGTCCTTGGTTCGATACCGGCTTGTGCCATGTGGGTTTTCTG
>JAGDQP010064574.1:537-11550 GCA_022664845.1 Lepisma saccharinum | reverse complement strand
TTTTATTTTCTTTAAAAAAGACAAAGAAAATCACACTATGATTCGATCTTGGGTTCTCCGTATTAGCTTTCCGACATGCTACCAATCCACTAAATTGATAATTGGAAACGGTCTGCTTGTCATTATACTGCCAAGCATTGGTGAAAACATTGTGAAAACACAGTTAATCGTGCATGCAATATAAAAATTCCATACCTGACTTATCTAACCTCCACATGCGTTTGTTCACTAATCTTATTAAATTTTCTAATTCCTTTATATATATGAAAAATGAGAAACGTTATTTTCATTAAGAAAAAAAGAACTACACCAGGTTTCGGTCCAGGGTTACTGGCATTAGTTTTCGAACATGCTATCAAGACTCTAAATTGCTAACTGGATGCAGTTGTTTGGAAGTATTATTTACTGTTAAGGAGTAATGCGCATGCGCGAGGATTTCTAAGCTCTTCTTTTCGCGCTCTATTTTTCGGGCTGTGCAGCCATTTTGGCAAATTCCGGAGCACACTTGGAAACACTTCCCGTGCGCCACAGAACTTTTGCCTAAACATAACTTTTGAGTAAACAGTACTTTTGCGTATGCCCACCGCTAACAGGAGGCTGCGCCCCCCCCCGCTGCTAACGCCGCCCAGCTCCCTTCGGACGCACCCTCCCCCTTGCACACCTCGCTATCGCTTGGTGTGCCCTGGTTGGTTTCTATACTAGTTTTAGTGACATCTTTTAAAATTGTAATTCACAACTTTTATTAAATTTCCTTTTGTGTATTTACATAATAAACGAAAAAACTTAAATAAACGGGTTAAGCGCTTCTCACTGTTACTTATCGTTCAGGATAAGCGAAGTGGGCTATTCCTAGCGGAAGTGTTTCCAAGTGAGTTGCAACATGGCTGCCCAGCCCTGCGTGAAGAGCTGATCAAAAATCTTGCCTTCCTGTCGCTAGTCGCAAGTTATTATACTAATTCAGCATGAAACAATTACGCTTCCCCTACCATGAAACTATTACATAGAATAGTTTTACAACAGTTATGGTAGGAACTAAACTACGTTCGTCCTTATCTCTTCTTCACACGTAACAGGATACAGGTAAGTAGGTTAATCTAAAATATTGTTATAAACTTTTTTTTCACACACGGGAATAACTAACTCGCATTTAGATACGTTTTCATACACTGATATTTACATATAGCAACTATTGCTATCACTGTTACGGAATAAAAGCAGTTTTGCGCATTTGTAGGGCTAAATTTCTGTCAGTGGGTAGAAGAAAAAAAAATTGAATTTATTACATAGGCCCCCTACTTGTAACTTTCGAGTTCATTGTGCATACATTTCTTGTAAATAACATTCATTTGAAGGTTTCTTCATTTTCTGGTGGATGTTTCCATTCTTACGTCTCAACACTTAAAAATGAGCAGAAGTTTTTCCATAAGTTTGAAGAAGGCAACAAAACCACCAAATTTTTTTAACTCTACAGGAAAAACTACAATACTTGTAAACTGTCTGAGCAGTACGAAAGTATCAGAAGACCGTTTTGAATATTCAGTAAAAATATTGTTTCCTTTCAATAAATAATAAACATATTATACAGTGTTTGTTAATTTCACAAAAAACAGCTTTTTGGATTTGTTTCCTTCTTCAAACTGACGATTCAATTGGTCGTAACTTTTTACTGAATTGTCCATTCTGGTTCTAGTTTGTAGATAATTGAAGTTACAAGATTTTGCTTTTATCTCATACTTTTGTCTAAAGTTGACCGTTTCTTTGATTTTCAATTTCAAAGTAAAAAAAAAGTGTCTTCACGCTAGCCTTCATATGACTTTGTCACTGTGTACCTCAAACACAACGTAAAAATAAAAAATAATTTCAATCAAAAACCGTTCATTGATTCATCATTTTTAATTTTATTTCACAAATAAAGTACTTTATACCAAAAATATATATTCTTAATTGCTTTTAATGTAAGCTTCTTCAGCTTGTAAAGACGTAAGTAACTGACTTCAATAGCACACAAGGAGTCGAACTTATGGCATTTCTTCTTCTTTATTTCTAGAACAACCATTAATTTTACTCATTGTTTTTCTTTTCTTTAAGGTAGGCTCCTCTCTGTTGTATCTTTATTTATTTCGTGAAGATTTTCCTACTTTGGAGTGTACTATTCACACTTAAGATGGTAGTTTTGACATTTTGAAATTGAACGAGAAAACATGGCAAAAAAATAATTTCTGCTAGAAGACTATGCTATTCTTTAATAAAAATAAGTATAATAATATATGTGAAAATATGTGTACAGAGATGTATTTGAGATCTATGAATCTCCAAACATAACGGAACGGATCTCGAACACTAATACCGTTGCATAGACCTTGATTTAGAGCTTATAAAATAACAAGGCCAAAGGAAATCCAAGTATGAATTAAGTTTGACTGCCATTTTGATGACGTCATATCTCACATCCCCAGCACAGAATTATTTTAAGACTCCTATATTCTGACTATATACGTTACGGGAAGTCCTAAATGATTATTGCATTTTTTGGTGTAGAAGGGTAATTAAATAGTACCCTGGGTCTTGGACTAGCTATAACATTAAAATTTCGACATTACTTGATTCGGTGAAATGAATGAAACTTCTTAGAGTGTTAGAAAATTTACCTATCAAATTGATGATAGACCTAATTAAATACAAAAAAGCTATATTCATTGGGTTATCTAATATTAATGGCGGAAGAAGATGTTTCTAATCTATATCATACTGTAAATATTATTGAATATTCGAAGATAGTTAATAAAATTCTTAAAAGTATAGATATATTGCAAACACGGCATCGTATTAATTATAACTAGGTTTATGACGCAACAAAGAATTAGTTAACTAATTGTATTGAAGATTTAAGGTGTTTGCTATATTAATGTATATGACAAGACGCAGAAAATAATGTTCCTAACATGTATTGAACCAGAATATAATGACCTAAACAGAGCGATTCAATACTTTCACAAACTAAAAGAAAACAGAGACATGTACATAAGTTGTAGACAAAAAAAAAGCAATCGGTTCTTTTGTACGTTTCCTTTTCTTAGCATATGCGACAAGCTTCCTCTATTAGATTATACATGAGGGTACATGTAATGAGCACACCGACATAAATTGTCATTATGACACTACAGATACATTTATAAGTGAATGCAAGTTTATGACGTAATCTATACAGAATATAAAGAGTTTTTGTTTTCAATCTAATCCTCAAATAGCTAATATTCATCCATTTTGTATAGTCACGCAAGTTTTAAATGGAATCTGAGTTTCCGTAACTTACAAGACCATTTACGAACTAGGAATTTCATAATTTTTCTCATAGAAATGTCCATTGGTGGAAGTTCGTTGGAATGTTATGAATTAACTTTGCCTTAATTGCCTGGGGGTTAAAAATAAACTTTGGACTGTGTCCTCTATTCCTTTCGTATTTACGAAGAGTATTTCAGTGGTAATACGCGAATATTAAGATCAAGATACAACACAAGCTTTACGACCTATTTCATTAATTAATATGGAACCTGACTTGATTTTTAAATATTTCATTATTGGGTATATTCATATTGGGTAAATATTACCTAGTACCCATATCCAGTTACAATTTCATGGTAATAAGATACGAAACGAGGAGTACCTAACACATTTTTGTTGATAGTTAATTGTATATAAGTATAGTTGTCTAATTGGTCAGTAAAACTAATCAATAGTTCTTTTTTTAATGCTACCAGAATTAGGAAAATGTGTATTTATTATGAGTGTGTGTGGAGGTAATGAAAGTATTTCCGTGTTCATAGTACACTTCAGTCCATAAAGGGATACAATAGATTTTTTTTCTTTTTTAGTCCGCATGATTTTCAATCACACTGATCAGATTTTCTCACTCAAAAGAATTCGGGACAGGTATTACCGGGATCTAATTCCACCATCCAGGAATGTGCTCTTATTAAAAACAAATTTATTTTAAATGTTGCGTTTTATTACAGAATATCTCGACTTTAAAAATAATAAACATATATGTATCACCAACCTCAGAACTTTTACACGTTAGTACCCTCTTCGCGTTGAGGACATAACTTACTTGTTATTTATTTCTTAAAATACAATAATTTATGTAATTTTTATAAATAAGCTATTATTAATTAGGTGATTACTTATTTATTAATAACAGAGCTTGGGGGTACTACAAATGCAAAACTAACTTCAAATGTTCTTATCAAATAAACATTTTAAATAAAATTCAGGGCTTTAAACATCCTTTTCAGGTCAAAACCCTACAATTCGGGAAGTATAGTCAGTGTATTTCCAGGAGACTTAGCCTCGTAATATTCTCGTCATTAGTCAGTTAGCTTTTAATCCCCTTTTTAGTAGTAGTCTCAAGAATGTAGGGAAAATTATGTCTTAAATTTAGATCTAATACTTCGAAATAATGTTGAAAGGAACCCTGAATGGTGCATAGTGACGAAGTTGTTTATTAGACGCATATTTTAACATACGTGCTGAATAACTTTACTTCCACTAAATATTTACTTAATATTACGTTTTCTGCTTGAACTGAAAACAGACATTATTCTATTCGAAAATTTTCAGACACTATTCGTTATTCGTTGCGTACTAGTAGTTGAAGATCTGTGTAGAAACCAGGATTTTTTTTTATCAATGCTATTTCTCGCCATCAGATATTATAATGCTTCGAAGGTAAATAGAACTGTATTTCACTAAATATACAATTTGTTAAAATTAAGGGACTAAGAAATAAAGGGATGGAAATGATATTAAAAAGAAGTTTGAGTTCTTTCTTATATATAACAGATGAAGCGTACAGGGAAAAAAGGTGCACTTAAAAAAAATGAATTTGAACTCGTAAACAGTACTATGCAATGACATCTAACCGCTCAGAAAGTTTCAATCTAAAGGCTAAAAGAAATCACGAAGTTCTAGAGGTTTCAAGAATATTAAATACAGGAAAGTAAATGGGGAAGTTGGATTTTAAAATGAGTTTTACGAGAAATCACCGTTCATGCACCTTACTTCTTGTTTCACTCTACGCTTCAAACATTATAACGATATAATATACTTATCAAATCGTCAGATACATGAGTACATCTGTCACATGTATCTTACGTTATACAAGGTCCATACCATTTTCATCTTATTCAAAAAAAAAATAAGTTTCAACCGTGCAAAATTTCAAGATCTAACTTAGACCTTTAATTTTACGTTCAGAAATGAGAGAAATGTTATTTTTCACACTTCCCTCAAAGAATGAGTGTCACGTTCTTTGTAACGTTCAACGTTCTCTGTTATATATTTTTTTTATTTGTGCGTGATACAAAAGCCAAATTCATAACAGTTAACGGGATGATTTGTGCGACCATGTTCTAACTGGCACTGCTACTCAGTCGTGAGTTGTGAACGTACTGTTTAGTAGCGTCTCACTTTTTTTGTACAGGCGAAACTAGAGATTTGGTATGCACCTCATACATATACTCGAAGATTTTTTTTTGCCTTGCTTTGTTTCTAAGATTCCCTTGCTTTGTTTCTAAGATCCTCAACTTGTATGACGTATAAGTTCTATTCTTCACATGCTCTTTTACATCGCGAGATCATTGAAAATAATTGAACACAAGAACTTAATTTGAAAAGAATTGGATTTTAGAAATGAAACCTATTACTTTACGATTTGGCATGTTCATTAGTAGCAGTATTCAGTAGATTCCATGAAATTGTTAGTAGTAACACATAAACTTACTTGTCTATCAAATTCTCCTCTGAACATCGACGTGAAGCTATAATAGAAACAATATGACGTATGGAACTACGATTTTGCTCTTTAAATATTACCGACAAATTAGATAAGACTAATAAGATATAGTTTCTTTTATCACATTGTGCTCTTTATTCGAGAAAAGAATATGCGTTCAAATCTTTGATTTTGATAAGCATCTTAAGAAACGCTAACCCATTTTAAGTTGTATGTGCCTAAGTCCTGATAACAAACGATTTCAGAAACGAGACATGGGCCATTTTTTTTAGAAAAACCACAGCAAAACTGATATTCCGCATTGTAGAACTGTTACTCCACATCCATCTATGATACATATAAATGACAGATACGAAATTATACTAACGAGTTAAAATTCAAAACTGTTTGCGATACCATAGTCAACAGATTTTGAAAGCACACTCCGTAGCGGGCCTTTCCAAACTTTATTTATACTGCAAGTTCATCAAATTGCAAGAGACACTTGTAGGGTGAGATTTGGCGAAGATTAGCTTACCGCGAAACAATCCGGGCACGTGAAGGAACTGCAGCGCACTGCGGCGACTGCGACAGTGGAAAGAAATAAAATGTAAATAAATTTCAAAATTGACAAGCGTCCTCGAATAATAGCCTCTTCCAAGAAGCTTGAATTAGGTTAGTTATAACAATCAAAGCACTTACGTCGCTCCCACAAATTTGTTTGATGCTTGTTTATTAAGTTCAACACAATATGAAGTTTGATAAGCTCAAAGCAAGTGATTAACAACCTTGTTGCAAGCTTGAATGCTACCTGGGAAAATCTTTTTACATGCTGCAGTTTTACTCAGAAATATTACATTTAAATTCACAGTGTTAGTGTTGTTGTTAATACACATACGTCTCTTTTGTGGGTTTCCTTTTCTCCATAAGATTTTGCAAGCATGTATTCTGCATACATTTGTTTTGTAATCAATAAAAATAGACATGTAATTTGTTTCTAATTAAATATCTCACGTTACTCTAGCTTTTTGATGGACACTTGTATTGGTATGTCTCTTGACGTCTTGGTGAAATGCTTTTACTTGCATGTCAGGTTAACCTAGGCACTGTACGTACATATGAATTTTCATCAAAACCGGGCTCTGACACCTGGCGAGTGTTCCTTATTAAATGCCTGAATCCACAGATAAAATTTTCGAAGGACGCAGCCGGAGTTTCTCAGGGTCTTCCTCAGATTTACCAGCTGTGTGCGGCGAGGGATGTCAACGGCTCGCTCGGCTCGGCTCATGGCTCGATCGACTCGAGCCGTCCTGAGCCGTGGCTTGCACTGAGCTGAGCCGAACCGAGCAGTGGCTCACAGTGAGCCGAGCCGAACCGAGCAGTGGCTCGCTCTGAGCCGAGCCGAACCGAGCAGTGGCTCGCTCTGAGCCGAGCCGAACCGAGCCGTGGCTCACTCATATTGAGCCGAGCCAATTGACATCCCTAGTTACGCAGTGTTCGATTTGTAGCAGTGGATGGTTAGGATGTCGCCCTCCTTGCTAAAATCTTTCGTGGCTCTGTATCCAGATATGAACGATCTCAAAATACATATCCCACTGATTCATCCCTCTCTCTGGAAATTGTACAAATCGAACGCTGAAGTGAAGGTTCTGACTGATACTTTCGTTATCTTCTACGTAACTCATCCCGACGTGAGCCAAAGATGGCGAAAGCTCATAAATAAATTTAATCCGAAGCAATTATAACGTAATGCGTATTTTTATTAGTTTGTTCGTTTGTACCGTCAAGTAGTTCTCATTTAAAGCCGAAGGAATTTCAACTAACGATTAACTTTTAATCAGATTTATACTAATTATTCGCGAAGAGAATGTGCGACTGAATCTCTAAAAGCTCCGATAACTACGTACAATAATAGTTTTCCAACAGTTATAATACGAACTACTCAACCAAGTCCTAGCGGCAGTCTATCACTCTACTATTCAGATAACAAACTACGGAAAACGAAGTGAGTTTAAAATGGTGCTTTCACGCTGTTTTTTAAGTTGGGAACAAATAATTCTCATTTAGAAAGGATTTTCCTAAACTCTATTTTAACAGATATGTTAATTTAGAATTTACTGCTATCACTGCTACGAAAAACTAGCTGTTTTAAACAGTGTGTTTGGATTGATGGAACAAAAAAAAATCTATGTGACGTCACGCAGTGCGGCTGATTCCAGAAAAGCTGGCCAAAAGTCAAAAACGAAAGTGAATGATCTCAAAATCTGTACTCGTTTTGTTCAGTTTCCTTTCAGAATTTGCTCTCTTTTTTTATGCGTGCTATTTCCTTGGCTGTCTCTCTTCTTATTTCAGTAACTATTTTATTTCTGTTATTAATATCTTCTTGATCTTTTAACTCTTTCAAGGCACTGAATTTATTGCTCTGCTTTATCCCCAATTTCTGTCTGTTCTTTTTGATAGATTTGCTAAATACATACTTATTTCCCACTTTTTAGATTTTCTTCTCAAGTTTTAAATTTAATTTTACATCTGACCATCGTATGATGGCTAAAAACTACGAAACTGTTCAGAACAGACACGTCATGAGAGATTCCCTATTATTCTAGAATATAATTAATATAGCAGGGAAGTTCAGGCATTTATTTTGCTTGAAATAGGCAGGCAAAAAGGCATTTGTTGTTACTGAAATAGGCATTTTAAAAAGGCATTATATATTTTTAAGATCATATGACTAATCAGAATTTATTTTTATATTCTTTATTATGCATAGCATTCTACAGTACATCACAATGCTTTTTTTATTGGTTCCACTTCACTACACATTGTTTCTTTAAGTTTTCAACACACATTGAATCTTCTGTCACTGAGAACTGTTTGTATTATTATTACATTCTTTTCTTTAGTTCACAATGGTTCATGGTGTCTTCAAATCTTGGAACGTTAATTTAGCTCATTTCCCGACGTCATACAACGATGACATTTTTGCACAGCGATGTAAGTCGGGTAACAATACAATATTCCATTGTTACATTCATATATTTTCGTATATATTTTAAAGTCATATTTTATTATATATATATTTTTATATAAGGACTTCTTTATCCTAAAATTAATACCAGTTTGCAACGATGTTGGGTTTTGGTAGGTTGCAGAACACTTAAGGATTTGGGTCACAAAAATTAATTTGAGAAAAGTAACTGGAAAAAACGAATTAAAAATAAAAACTTTTTGATGACATACTTTCCTTAAACAATTCGTACTATAAAGTGAATAATAATTTTGTTTATGCATGACTAAAAAGAAAGGCACGTGGCGAGTCAATTCAAGAATTTTTAAGTGTCCGTATATGAGAGTGTGCCACATGTTTTTCCCTTTAGTCATGAAAAAAACAAAATTATTATTTACTTTTTAGTACGAATTGTTTAAGAAAAGTATGTCTTTAAAGAAAATTATAATTATTTTTGAAGCAGTTCTCTCAGCGTCCACAGAAGTGAAATGAGCATGTATGAAGGAGAGTGTCAAAGACGAGCTCATGTTAATGATAGTTAATTTTTCACTTTAAAGAGCACTGTATATATTTTTTTGTGTCTAGGTTCTCATGAAGACACACTGAAAGGTTACATTTGTCACTCATAGCCCCCTCCTTTTTGCCTACACTTCCAACATTTTTATATAGTTTCTCTCACAATTTCCATCATAGTCACTGCTTTTTCGCCTCTTTTCTCGTTTTTTTATTGCCCCTGGCAACATTGCATATTATTCGTGAGCTACCAGATCATTAGGCAGCGACAGGTCTTAATGCTATGAATAGTACCAGAGTTTCAGAAAATACTGAAGCAGTAAAGGGGGTTACAGTAAATCAGTGGCGGCTCGCGAGGTTAGCCTAAATACTTAACATATTATCCCTCCGTACGATTTTCTTTTCCTGAGCGCACGCCTAGGAGGCAGTTTCAAGTGAGCAAAATAGCGTTGCCTAATTTTTGTATGTGTATAATGCCATTAAATAAGTTTCTAAAATATATTAAAATGCAGAAAAAGGCATTATGTTTTAGACAATAAAATAGGCAATAAAGGCATAATGAAAAACCACCCTTAAACGCTCCCACGATGACTAACAACGAAAAGGCATTTTGCCAAACTTTCTGGCTCAAATAATTAATTTCATTTTTATCTCCATTTGGACCTCTCCATGTCCGCTATCTCTGGGTCGTCTTCTTGAAAAAATGTATTCGAAATTAACAGTCTCTTGACTACTGAAAATTCTAATATCATCTCTTCTCTGGTGTTTCTTTTGACAAACTTAAATTTCACGCTTTCGTGATTTCCTACTTTTAACATTAAAGTCTTCCATTACAAATTTTATAATGACATTTGGTAATTGATAACCCTAGCCATGTTGAATTAACTTAAGTTTTATTTTTACTATTTTTGTTCACATCGTCAGATTACTTGGACAGGAAAGAGAATTTTCATCTTAAGATGACTAAAATAATCTAATAGTGCCTGAACGCGTTTACAGTTTTGAACCACCAGAAACACATAACAAACAGTGTTGATTGAACTCAAAACAGTGGTGCTTTTCGCGTGGGGCACCGAAAAGTGAGGAAATAACACAGCCATTTTTGCTATGAGGTCCAGTAGAGCGGAGGAATACAAAACTATCACGATTCAAAGACTACTTATGGTATGGTGAATTGTTTATATAACAAATCATCTAGTTTTCCTAATACTATTATTTGTTCCTCGAATTCTGATATATTTTTTGGGGGCACATTCTGTACATGACTACAGACCAATCGAAGTAAATAACATAACCATTTTAAAGGACAGTAAGAAATACAATATTTAGAGTAAAGCTGTTCGAGAATTTTTTTTGCAACAAAAATAGCATAGAAACTAAAAAATGGTAATTAATTTAAACAATATTTGTATTTCTTAGGCAAATCACGTTTTTCTTTTTTCAAGGTTCATCCAACTTTACTAAGACAATTGATGTCACGAGTATCGTGAACAACACAAGGAGGAAAAAGCGAAGTTATTCTATGTATATTTCAAAATACTTTTTTATATTATGTATTTATCTTAAAAACGTTTTGTTTTAAATGCATGATAATGTGATAAAAATAGACATCTTTTGTAGTTGGAGACACCAATCAGATCTTTTGTAATGTATGAATATATAGAAGTATATAAGGTAATTTGTCACTTAGCCTTTATTGTTACTTTACTTACAAGAGTATACA
>JAGDQP010064571.1:0-11550 GCA_022664845.1 Lepisma saccharinum | reverse complement strand
AAGTTCACGTTAAGCTCAAGGAGATATTTTCAGGACTCATGTTTCTTATGGACTGATGATTGCTAAGTCTGGAGGTGTATAGGTGAGATAAACCAGTTTGCCATGTAAGGGAACATGCAATGAAACCATTAGTATTCCGTTAGGAGTAATAATTTTTTAGTTCTATACAAAATATCTGAAGTCATCTACCTTATTCAAAAAGTCCTGAACTTGTCATCAGCTGTGGTTCTTTGCAACATATGAATTTGACGGTTTTTTTTTTCACATCCAGAACCTACATTTTAAATGTATATCTCACACAATTTACTCCCCAGACTTTGCACTAACCGATTTTCTTGTATCTAAGCCAACAATAGAAGGTACAAATAGTCAGGTCTGTTGAAATATTGTATTAACAAGTCGTACACAAATTGAAGGTAAAATTTGGATAAGGTCATATCTACCAGTTTGCAGGAAACGAGTTAATTTTCTGCAAGCATGAACCTGTCACTAGGTGTCCAGATGTTGGGATGTACATATCATCTCTCTGGGACTGTTTTATTTGCTGTCATCTACTAACGTCTCCCTATAAGAATCAACGTGATCAATAACTACCTTTTCCGCTCTCCATAAAAAATCACGATACGCCCTTATCCAAATTTATCCTTCAATTGCTGTGCAATCACCATGCAGAGAAGAAATAATCCTCTAAAAGAGGAAAAAATAATGTTGGCCATTGTAAAGTACTCAAATGGTTTTCGTGCAGCAAAAAAGTCTTCTAAAATGGCAAATGAATACTGGTTCTTGAAAAGTACTGGATTGATTTTCATGCAGCAAAAATAAGTCTTCTGAAAAAAAAAAAAGAAGTGAAAAGAATATTGGCTCTTATAACTACTGGAATGGTTTTCGTTTTTTTTTTTAATTTAAACTTTAATTTCCTCTCTAAACCCAGTTACTCATTGTTCTACAATTTTGCTGCATTTTTACTTAAAGTAGACTTATGTGCTATATAGTTTGTTTGTTTAGTTTTAAAAAAAAATCAAAATCTAGATTCTTCCGGTTTCGGTTACTTTATAATCAATTGCTCTATTTTCTAGATGAAATAGGTATTAGGATAAGCAAACCATCTCCCGCTAACCTTGATATACTTTAGACACTTCAGTCTATAGCACAGACCAACCGTGGTTCAGAACCTGGGATTTGCATTCAGAAGGTCCCGGGTTCGAATCCAATGAACAGGCTTACTAATAGGTGTATTCAAGGTTTATCTGTTACACCATGCTAATGCCGGAACTGTATCTTCAAACTAAATCCTTGTCGACCTACTTCCTTAGTATCCCCTCTTCTCTATCCAGGTCTGAGTCCAAGATACGCAAAGATTGTAGAGACAATGAAATTTCAGTTCTTAGCCGTTCATGAGTAGGCGTTGTCACCAAACTCAATTTAAACTTGTGTGTGTGTGTGTTTAGTAAATAATTCTTTGTTCGGCTTTTTATAAAGTTACACTTATGGGGAAGTACTTCACACACTGAAAATACGATGTTCACAGATCGAGTAGACCACCCGAATAGCCAGAAGTTTTCGGGAGGTCTAATGAATGAGGCGTTCCCTTTGAATTTTATAATATTATAGTAACATCAATGGATTGTATTTATCTGTGTGTTACGTGACGGTATTCGTCATAGGCAGAGATGTAGATTGTAGGCCCACAGAACCTCAAGTATGGACAAAATTCCCGATCCTTACGTAGTCCGTAAAGGACACTATAATTCCCCCTACTCTTGGTACGCCGTTGTGCTCCCAGTCGGCTTGTGGTGATGTCCCTTGGTGAACATACTTCTTAGGAAAAAGATGAGAACGCGAAAGCCTCTATTGAATGCTCTTAAGTAAACCTCAATAAGACTCAGTAAACATCTGGTAAGATTCAGTCAGAATGTTCGGTGTAAACAGGATTCCAACCCATGTCGATTCTCCAATGGCTATCTGAATTTTCAGTTATCGTAACCACTCGATCAAGGGGGCTGGATTGGTTCAGTTTCAACTTTAACAAAGTTCTATCACTCAAAGAAATTGAATCAAGTTGGCTTTGGTATATGCCAACTCCAGAAGCCAAGGGATACAAGTGACGTTGACGAAAAAAAAAAAACTCCGAGGTAATCTATATGTAACCCGAAATATATGTGACACAAAACTGTCATATTTCGTACATGGACAAATTAAGGTCCAAGGTTTCTTTGTACAAAATATGACAATTTGTGTCACATATATTTCGGGTTATATATAGAAGATTACCTCGAAGTTTTTTTTTTTCGTCAACGTCAATTGTATCCCTTGGCTTCTGGACTTCTTATATGATTCGATTATACATTTTTATAGTGTTCAACAGAGATATTCTTGAAGTGACATAGCAGATCACATTACAAAGTATATTCAGAACCAGATCATTCCCCCAATAATATCATATTTACAGTGAAGTATATATATATTGTTTCTCTGTCTAACTCTCCTGTAGCATGGTAGTAGAAAATCCCTTTAAATTTTCCTGTAAATTCTGTTTACATATTCAGTTTCGAAAGGTTACCTTTGTTTGCTTTTTTCCCCATCTCTCTCTCCCCTATCCGGCCCAAAATCCAAACCACATCATTTATACTTCCCAAACAGAGTTAGATGTGACGGTTTTATTGATCAAGATGGCTAAACTCTCTGAATAACTATTCGATCTCACACTTTTATTTTATTCTCGTCTCTCTCTCTCTCTCTCTCTGTCTGGGGCACGCTCGCTAGTTCGACTGTTTTGGAACGGGAGGCGCTGGCAGTTGTTTTTTGGTAAAAATCAAGCGTGTATAAGGGAGTAGGGGGGAAAGGGATTGAAGGAATTAAAACAAATTGGAATCAAAGGGGAAACTTTCACCATTAGTCAAATCCACCCCCTTTTCCCTTTGCATCCTTCACATAGAAACCTCTCTCTCCCTCTCTCCTAACCCCTTCATCAGCTTGTCAGTTGGCTTTCCCATTTTAGGAGGGTGTCATGTTTTACAATTCCGTCGACTCTCATGATTGTTGATTCTGCTGTTATTAAGACTGAGGTCGATACTGTGATGAGAAATTATATATTACCTCCCTTTGTTTCATTTCTTCCAGTGATGATGATATTATTATTATTGAGAAAAACTTTAGACATAGTTTCGATTTATTGAAAAGGCGATAAATCGGACTGCAATAATTACCGCGGAATCACTTTACTCCCAACGTGTTACATTGTTGAGTAATATCCTGCTAACACGCCTAACCTTATACGTAGATGAAATAATTGGAGATCACCAATCTTGATTTATAAAAAAGTAGACCCACTCTGGACCACATTTTTGACTTGAGACAAATATTAGAGAAGTGAGAATACAATGGAGTGGTTCACCAGCTGTTTCTAGATTTTAAGAAAGCATATGATTCTATCAAAAGAGAAAAACTGTACAATATCCTTGTACACTTCGTATAAAAGAAAATTGCGAAACCGAACGCCGCCCCTTGCAGCTAGGCCACCCAAATGGCACATTCTTATCCCATAATCATGTCTGGTAAACAGACCTCCTCTTCCTCCTTCCTTCGTCCCTCCCATTTTAAAATCAGCAAACATCATGAGCATAGTTTTTTATAATGTTCATGTATTAGTATCGATAAAATGAAAGAATAAAAGCGAGACAAAACAATATACATAAGTTGATGGAGGGAGAAATTTAAACACACACAATGAAAAATTGAAGCCGATGGATGTCTGTAAGAGAGAGGCAGAGAAATGAGAGAGAGAGAAAAGCTGAGAGAAGAAGAGGGAGTACAGATAAAAATATGGAATTTAATTAAACGTGGTAAAAAAGGACCTAACATTATAAACTGCAGTGCTCACAAATCTAACAGCAAGATAGGAGTGACTTCTGAATTTTATATTTTTTTTTCAGGGCTATTCGAATATATAGAGGGAGCTTGAAGAATTCAAGCTGTCACTTTCAAAATGAAGACCAAACTTGCTGGTCAGATTAAATACTTATTATTTCCATTGGAAGTGGAACTGCAGAGTTTTGAGACACATCTACGATCATGTCGAGAGTGTCGAAAGAGAGAGTGTGTGTAAAGTAAGAGAAAAAATAAAGACGAATAGAGAGAGAAGAAGAAGAAGAGAAAGACGCAGCGAAGACACGATAACAATACATCAAGAAAGATAGGAAGACCAATGAAAAACATGAAAAGTTCATTATCATTATGCTAAAGAACACGAACACAATGTTTACTCGGATTCTCACCAGTGGCTTAAGAATAAGATTGGTTTGCATACTTCAATTTACGCGAGAAAGATACTGGCTGGTGGGAAATCGAACCGAGGTTTTCCAATTGGAATTCTAGCACGATATCGATACTCCACAGTTTTTAGTCCATCTTAAAAAAGCGTGTTTTAAAAAATCCTGTTTAATTAACTTTTTATGTAAATACATCAATATTAAACTCCCTGTGAAATAGGCAATCCAAATTTCACAAAACAATTACGGCGTTGCGTGCATTTAAGTATAATTTCGAATTATTTTAATTAATTACAGTTAACTGATTATTTTGTCGTATATCTAATGATTGAATATTGTATTGTCATCGTAAGCAAGCAAGTCTACAAAATTTCAAAGAAATCGGATGATGGGAAGTGAGTTTAAAATCGATTGCAAAATTTGTACCGAACAGACAGACAAGAAAGCGAGGTAATAAAAACGTGTTTAAAAAATTATAGAAACTTGTTATAATGTTATCGGTATTGATGCCTACATTGAATACTGTTCAGCGTAGCTCTCATGGCCGAAGGCTTTCAAGCTCTTGGTTATTGTACTTTTGATGCTCATGAGTATGGGTTCGGTCCCCATGTCTTCCAATATTTTTTAATTTTTCCAGCTACCTCGGAACATTAAATTTTCGTTCTCTACCAATTGTAAATGGTGTTTGCATTCAAAGTAAGACAAATTGTGATTGAATTTATTTGCAAATATTTATATAATAAAGAAGAGAAAAAGACAGTACGCAAAGACAAAAACTCTTTCTAAACATTGTCAATAACAATTGCTAAGAATGACTAAATGAACAGCTGAGCCCCTAACGACGGGACGAATTGTTTTGGCTAAAGTTCCGAACCACTCCGTTCAATAGTCCCCAACGGTCTTGAACTCATGTTTACGCGCACCAAGAAGTAAGTAAATATTTTATGTAACGCTATACGCAAGCTTATTCGATAAAACCATGTATAGCATAGCTCCCAACCTTTATGTATACGTTGGATCGATCCCTGCTGATGCCATGTGCGCTTTGTGGTGGATAAACACCGTGCGCGCATGGGCGGATTTAGTAGAGAGACCCTGGGGGGCAATATAATTTATTTTATTGATAACAAATTCCAAAGCTATCGTTTACGAGTAAAATGAAACATTTAAAGCGACTCAGAAATGATTGGGGGCAATGCCCCCATAAATCCGCTCATGCGTGTGCGTGCGTTTTCTTGGGGTTCCCCCGTTTACTCCCGCTTTCTTCATCGCATCAATTAATCCCATCATCATTCATCCGGCCTTGGCCAAAGTTGCCTAAAAGGTATTAAAACTAAATTCAAACATCAATTTAAATTCAATTTTATGTATGTCCTTTATTCTGGAAACGGAAAAGAAAATGGGACACGAGCTTTATCTCCAAAGAATGATTCGCGAGATTGGCGCTGTGTAAAATATATGTGCCTGGCGTGACAAGGATAGAAACGTAATGATATTATTGTTCGTTGATGTGACAACTTAGCAGTGAAGATAAAATCTTTTGCTGGAAGTCAAAAAGTAAAACATCAATTGACGTGCACTTTAAATTTGCTGTATAATGCCAAAATAATATTTGTTATTTGAGATTATACCTACATATACTGGGCCACCATACTACAGTATTGGACTTTAATAAACAAATACCGGATAGTTAAGAAAAGTCCAATCATAGGTTCAGGTTCATGGGGTTTATTGAACAGAATTGTTCAGAGCCCACTTTACCAGAATCTAGTGTCATGCTTGGGACCTCAGGAATTCATTTAGGTACTATGTAACACTATTGTTACTGAAGATGTTCAACAATTATATTGGAGGGGGATTGGAAATAAAGTCTTCATTTGTCTTTTTGATACGAAATTTACTCACATCTGAAAAACTATTTTATGCAGAAATCTTTACAGGCGTCCGCTATAGAGACGTTTTTACTAAAAAAAAATTATCAAGCTGTCAGTGTTCTTTTTCATATAGTACATAATTGACAAAGTTTACTTCCATAATATTCAATGTTGTTCTACAGGGAATATAAAACAGTCAGTTATCGGACGTTTCACTGCAATAATAATAATAAAAATAGAAATGTTACTCATTCCTATAACCGTGCCTTTGAACTTCCACGGCACAGAAAATTGCATAAACTGTTATTGTTTCTTTCATTTTCTCTGGATTTTTGTTATTTCGGATATTAGTGGGCACTAATTTGTCTATACTAAAGCAAACCAACATAGGTTCAAACCCTGTTTAAGCCAAAGTGTTTTTACAAAGAGATCGTGAAGAATCTAATCATAATTTTTCATACAAAACGGAGAATCCTTCAGACTGTGGAATCAAATACCTGAGTCACTATACAGAGGTAGACGATTTACGAATGCTAGTTGGAAAAGTCCAAATAAAGTTAAGAACATGTCATTCATCTGAAGTACTTACTTTTCATGTTATCATTCTTAGAAAGAAACACTATACAATTTTTAAGCACGTTTTGGGTAGAGTCACTCACTGGTCTTTCTCTCTTCCTCTCTTCCTTGATGTATTGTTATCGTGTCTTCGCTGCGTCTTTCTCTTCTTCGTATCTCTCTATCTATCTCTCTGTTCATCTTTATTTTTCTCTTATTTTAAACACACTCTCTCTTTCTGTGCGTGTTCCAGACCCAATTCCGGGATACTTTCGATGACCCGATGATAGGGCCTGACTCAAACATAAGTGAACCGGTAACCCGATGGACCCGGTCTGGAAAAATCTATTTAACTGGGAATTTCGACGTCGTATTTTTCGTGTTCTCGGTGTAACATCTCCGGCCTTGGTAATCCCTGCAAGAAATACTGTTCAAAAGCAGTGAAATAATTAAAATCTCTCCTTCAACTTCCGGGTTATCAGAGCTAAATCGAATCACCGGGTCAGAATGGGTTCGAATTCTAAACCCGATGACACAGTCCAAAAGTTGACCAGGATCCCCCCGACAACCGGTGACTCGTTTCAGCTCTGCCGTGTTCATTCCAACTGTGCGAAATCTTATAAACACTAGTTCATTAGTGTTGTAAGTATTAGAACGTTATATTCGCAGTAGGTAGAATCTAGAATGGCATGTTCAGAAGAGATAAATTTTAAGATAGGAGTAGAAAATGACCCCTTTTTTAATGCTATTTGAAGAAAATAATTTTTACATTAGTTTGGCACAAAATTCATTTCCATCCTATAATTTATCAACATACTATTAAATGTGTTTATTTTCACGTTTGAAATGTGGAACATGTAAGGTTTACTATGTATATAAGCAAAATGCTAATTTGGCTTTTGAACATTTGTAACTTTTCATTTTGATACAGTTTGGATATATAATCTTGGTTCTTTCTGATAGAAATTAAGCAGAAAAATATCATTCATTCATTTTCTTTGTATAGAATTTATGGCCTACGGTATCTACTGGGTTTGTTACAATCAGTGATTCCGTCAGATTCCGGCCCCTGGGGGGGTGTTGGGGGGGGGGGTCAGCCCCAAATCCTCGAGATTATCTACAACTTTATTTTTTTTTTGCCACCAAAAGTTGATAGAAACAATGCAAAACTACTTACACCCTAATAACTTTTACTTTATACCCCCAATCTAAAAATCCGAGCGGAATCCCTGATTACAGTATATTCCAAACCAGTAAGTTCAATACGCCCCACCGAAATTGCAACTGAAACACGCGCAAATAAATTATTTGACAGATCGTAGATGTCTCAAAACTCTGCAGTTCCACTTCCACTGGAAATCATGAGTATTTAATCTGACCAGCAAGTTTGGTCTTTATTTTGAAAGTGACTGAATTAATTCTTCAAGCACCCTCTATACATTCGAATAGCCCTGAAAATATATAAAATGCAAAAGTCACTTCTATCTTGCTGTTAGATTTGTGGGAACTGAACTTTATAATGTTAGGTTCCTTTTTACTACGTTTAAATTTCATAGTTTTTATCTGTATCCCCTCTTCTTTTTCTTCTACTTCTCTCTCCCCTTTTCTCTCTCTCTCTCCTATTTCTCTGTCTCTATCTAACAGACATCCATCGGTTTCAATTTTTCATTGTGTGTGTTCAAATTTCTCCCTCCATCAACTTATGTATATTGTTTTGTCTCGCTTTTATTCTTTCATTTTATTGATACTAATACACGTCTAGTTAAAAAAAAAACTTTGCTCATTATATTTGCTGATTTTAGAATGGGAGAGACGAAGGAAGGAGAAAGAGGAGGTCTGTTTGCCAGAGACGATTATGGGAGAAGAATGTGCCATTTGGATGGCCTAGCTGCACGGCGCTCGCTGTCGCAATTGTTTTTGTTTCGAAGTGTACAATTTGGAATTCCGAAAAAAAAAAAAACTTGTTCAACTACTAAGGTCGTGTCTTAGCGACCCCATAAGCATGTTAGATGATTTCGAGATTCGGATAATCATCATCATCATATTCAGGTGTTTTCTATCCACTGCTGGATGGAGGCCTTCCACTTTTGTTTTCACATATCTCGGTCTACTGCTATGCTTTTAGCATATGCGATTAGGATATGCGATTCTAAATGTAAAAAAAGCTCAAAAAGTGACTAACATTAAATGGTTTGAAACAACTGTTCGTATACGCGGGTGATGTGGAGTTCATAGGAGGCGATAAAGATGAACTACAAGGTAACACCGCTGACTTACTAGAAGCCTGCGATGAGATAAGTTTACAGGTGATCGTAAAGAAAACAAAATACATGATAACAAGCCGGAACATAGACGATCAACGGAATAGAGACATAGTAATGAAGAATGAGATAACAGAGAATGTAAACACATCTAAATTCATAGAAGCATTTATTGTTCACATCATGTAACCACACTAAGGGAAATTGCGTGTAAAATGTACATATTTTCTAGTCTTTTTTGGAACTTGGTGACTTTTTAACATTACGTAAAATGAAAATTTATATGCTCTTTTTACGTACATTTTGTCCTTACTATTCTGAAAAAAAAATAATGACGTCAATCATATTTTGAGACCTTTACGTGCCATGTTAGAAGCTCATGTGTCATGGCCAAAATCAAAGTATTCAATATAAGACTGTTACTAACGCGGGTGTCCTGGGTAAACATGAAAAAAAAAATCCGAAAAACTCGGTCATGGACAGCATTATTGTCCTTATGTGCAGACTCTATCACCAAGTAGAAAAGGAAAAGCTTCCATTCAGTACTGCACCAATATCACCTAAGGGCATGGTAAGGCTTCCAGTTGGTAAGGACAAAGGTACGGAAGGAAAGAGAAAACCCTACATTATATTATAACTTGTATATACAGACTTATCAACTATTTCCTATATTGCACGCAGTGGTGCTCCATATAAAGTTGGCCTTTTTCATTATCTTCGCTATTGTATGTCTTCCTGAATAAAGTTTCCAACCGTCTGCGATGGGATTTTCAAGTGTCTGGTGCACTAACCGCTCGACTATGCTGGCTGGTCTTCCAACTGGGTGATATTTTTTTTTTGTATTATTTCTTTTGTGTTACGAAAACAATTGAAAAGCGTGTTTCTAAAAGCTACTATATCCATGTTTTTTTCTTTTTAAATGTTTTTTTTTTTTATGTTTTTCATATAATATACAAATTCCTGATTTGATTTTAAAGCATTGATGCTATTTGCATAGAATAGTGTCTGGTTCAAACTGATAACAAAATCGAATCAGGAACTAACTTGTATATTATATGAAATGCAGCAAAAATGGATATATGAAGGAATCCATATCGGTTCTAATCCGATATTGGGGTGGCTTGGTGGATCTTATGTTAACACTGTAAATTCTGCATATGACGTACTGGACAGTACTAAAGAACTTTTCCATAAAAAAAAACTCTGGTGGGCTGGAATTGGGTCGAGATGAGAAATTTTGTTGGCCTCTTGGCGGAGATCTCTTGTGGTCCTACATAGGTTTTTAAACTTATACCGGAGTAAAACAACTGGTGGTTGCACCGCGGACCCTACCATATTGCCGACCGTGAGCCGTAAAACCCGCAGCAGGTCCTTGGGTTGGATTATAATGCGGAAGCGTAGAAATGGGAAGTGGAAGCACATAGATATGAATAATGAAGTATTTGTGTATATTTTGACAGTACCTATAGAAATAAAATATGATATCTGTTACATACTACATTTATTCCCCTGAGCGTCCTATTCTCTCGTCTTCAGGTCGAGATGAAATTTTCGTACTTGTATGAAGCTGGATTCGAACTTGCGCATCGCGTGTAATGAAACAAAATGTAACTGAGTTGTTTTTTTTTTAACTTGTATCATTAAACTTTGTAAAATTTCAAATTTACATAACTTTAATTTTCTAACATGTTTTAAAATTTTGTAAAATATAAAGAAATGCAAAAAAAAAAAAAAAAGGATCAAAAGGGAGCACTTACCCAGCAAAAATAATATTAGTTTTTTTTAAAAAAAAGGAGCTAAAAAAAGTTGTAAAAGTAATTGCCCCGGCCAGCAATCGAATCGGTGACGACGGATATTCAACAATTCTCCAACACCTCCTTGCCGAGAAACATTTTCCACCTGTTTGGAATTATGGGTACAAAGATATCTTGGCACCTTTATTCCATCAATGACAAGAGTACTGTATTTCTGTCTGCATGGTAATGTTAAAGAGAGTATGGACACCATTTTGAAACCACTTTCGTAGCAATCGGTGTGATTTAATAACTTATTTCCTCAAATGAAGCTCGTCATTTTTTTTATTTCGATTGCTGCAAAATTACAATTATTGTGGTTTAGACTCCAAAATTCCGGTCTTTAAGTCCTGTGTCTGGACAAAATCAACTTTACATGTCTGTAATCAGTGCTGTAGTCCCAAAATATTCACAGGGTATACCCTGAGAATCTTTCAGTATATGAATCTTTAAGCGAAAAATGGCTACACTGCGAAAAATGACTGTGTTAATTCAATTCTTTTCGGCGTCCCAGGGCGATCACCACGTTTTCTAAACGTTAAATCAACATAATGAACTGTGTTGATTTCGTTAATTCAACACAATTGATTTGTTGTCAGTGCTGATTCGACACAATGGAAGGTGTCATATTATCACAATCACTGTGTTGAATCGACGAAATTAACACGTTTGTTGTGTTGATTTAACACAAAATGTAGTTGTCGCCCTGGGACACCAAAAACTGTTGTATCAGTGCGACTATATTTTGCTGTGTAGATGGTATTGATTGAATTGTTATTAACGTCCTAAACAAGCTTGT